>JAPMOQ010044256.1:2185825-2213627 GCA_026543055.1 Argiope trifasciata
TTAAATGATATGAAGATTCTTGGAAACTATGTGATGAGTATGTGGTTGATATGACGGATATTGGAAACTATGAATCTGTATTAAATAATATGAAGATTCTTGGAAACAATGTGATAAAAGGCTAATAAGTATTAGGTTAATATGAGTAATATTGGAAACTATGATAGGAAAGGCAAATCTGTTTTAAATAATATGAGGGATATTGGAAACTATGTGATAAAAGGTAAATCAGTCTCCTGCACTTCTAATCCAGCGTTATGGTATTATCTAATTTGCAAATATTCAAATTCTAACTATTTGGGGTCTATCTTGTTGAAAGAAAAATTTTATACTATCTTCATGTAATTCGAGAAATAATCATATTTCCAACTTTTTCAGATAATTTCCTGTTTTGTGATGTCTAAAACGAAATGCTGTAAGTTTTTCCTTATTTTTATGTAATTCTAAATACGTTATGTGCAATAGTTTTAGAAATATAAAATTTGAAATTCCATTTAATCTTTGTCTCTGTACTATAGGTTTTAAACAAACAATAAATTTTTTATCTTTTTATTAATTAGATATATTTGATTATTTTCACCCATTTTTGTATAATTTTCGCTTTAAGGCTAGTTTGAAGTCAATGGCCATTGTGAAATTATAATAAAATTTTCGATTTGATTTCAAAATGTACATTGTTTTTATGCAGATCTCCTCATTTTTGATTAAACAACGATTTTAGAGAATAATGGTTTATTTTTATAAGACAATTAATTTATATGACCATGGGGCAGTAAGTCGTATTCCGTTTATAATAGTCTTACTAGGTTCGTTCAAACCGTTATTCAAACTAATTAGGATAAATATTTTTTATATAATATTATGACAGCCTATTATATCATAATTGTTTTATGTTCTGTATACAACGGTTTCAATGAAGCTATAATTGTTATTTATTGCTTCAAATAAGGGTTATTTAAATAATAATTTTAAAAAATCGTTGTCATTAGGTATTTTCTTAAACAATAGTTATTAGCGTTCTTTGTTTGTGTATCAATAATTCGCTGTAGGTTAAATATTATATACAAATTCTAATGATTATTTTTAAAGCAATTGTTTCGTTTTGTAAATAACAGTCATTCGCATATAAGTTTTCATCTAAATAAGCTTCCTTGATTTGTAATTTTTGCCGTTTAACAGCCAATATCTTGAGCGCGAAACTTGCTACAGATTTTTCTGTATGAACAAGATGTCTTCGTTTTATTTATGTGTTCCAAACAAATTTTAATATGAAGGAAAAAGTTTTCAGATCTTTAATACGATGGATTTACATCTTTTAACAAATCTTTTGAACTACTTCATTTGGACTTTAATCTTTGTCTATTTGCTTATGTTGTACAGGGAGAGATTTAAAATCATATAAGTAAATACAGGGTGAGGTTTAAAATAGAACAAGTATATACAGGGAGAGGTTTAAAATCGTACAAAATATAGGGTAAGGTTTAAAATCGTACAAGTGCTGGGTGAGGTTTAAAATCTTGCAAGTACATGGGGAGGTTTAAAATCACACAAAGTTATTACAGCCTGGAATAGGAGGTGACTAATTTCTTTTTTAATTTGTGTGTTCATTTCTTATTGTCTACCCCTTTACTCATAAAGTATTTTGATACATAGCTTAATTCACGCATTGTTTTTTAAAACTTTTTTTACAACGTCAAGAAAAAAAGATCTATGTTAAGAATGGTTTAAGAATGGAAAACGGCAATATTAAATAGTACGTTTACCTAATGCACATCCAACAAATATTGTTTGATGTAATCTACAGCTTCAAAGAGATAGGAAATGCTGGTAGATGTGCAGGAAGTTGACAAAAACGTCGATTAACATTTAAAACTACCACAAGGCCGTCGAAAAGTGAGGTTCAGCGAAATCTGAGGGTTACCATGAGAATAATTGTTTCTGAAATGAGAATAACTGACTGAGCAATGAGGTGAATGGAAAAAAAAAACAGGACTTGAACTGAGTCCTTACAAGCTACAAAAAATTCAGCTTCTCACTGAAGGCAACAACTGTGTGGCTCCAAATATGCCGCAAATTTTTGAGACCGACCTGGAAGACAGAATTCGAGGAAATTCTTTTTCACTGATAGGAAGTTCTGTAACTTCCAACGACTCATAGCTCCCGCAAGCATGGAATTAGGAAGGATGGAATTCTCATTTCACGAACAAGTATTCTCATGGAAACCCTCTGATTTCGTTGAACCTCACTTTTCGATGACCTTGCGGTTGTTTTAAATGTTCACAGACGTTTTTGCCAACCTCTGGACGTCGACCAGCATTGCCAAATCATGGTCTGGGACGGAATTTCGGCAAGAGGCTAAGCATCTCTCGTTTTTCTGGAAGAAGATGTTAAAATAAATCAAAAAGTGTATAAGCGGAGCATTCTAGAAGCTGTTGTACTTCCGTGAGTCAGAAAGCAACTCGCAATGTAAACAGGAAGCCTTAACAAGAATCCGCACCTGCTCACAAGACCCTAGTAGCACAAAAATATTGTGCGATATTGTTTAACATTGATCTATGTTCACAATATTGTTTAATATCATATATCGCACAATATTGTACGACAGTGATCTATGTTCTCAGCATTGTTTAATATTGTGAAATATTAATTATTATCATATAATATCTTACAATATTGTATGCCATCGATCTATGTTCGCAATATTGTTTAATATCATATAATATCGCACAATATTGTGCGACAGGTTGCGCTACCTGGGAATGATGCAATGCATATTTTCCAGAAATATACATTGCACCAGTCACCATCTCATCATCTGGAAATATGAATAGTTCTTTTCCAGAAATATGCATTGCATTTCATAATCTCCGGATGTAATGTCATCTGGAGAGTAAGTGCGTACAATACTTGCTGAATTTCACTCCCATGATTACAGTGTAGGGTTCATTTTGGAGTCTAGGGTTGCACTAAACCACACAAAAGTTTGAATTCTCTAAAGCAGAGGTTCCCAACCTTTTTAGAGCTGGTTCCCCCCTTTTCTAGTGAATATTTAAATACCACTCTCCTCACAATGCAGAGAAATAAGAGCGTACATAATGAATGGTGAAAAGAAGAATTAAATAAAAAAATACTAATAGATAGAATATTGTTGGAATTGAAAGCTACTGAATTTCTTCTTTATTTAAAAAAAAGAGGAATAAAAGTTTTAGCTTACCTGTCATAAGGACTGGTAGGGGTTTCGATGACACCAAGAAATCCATAATAAACTATTGCTTTCTAAATAAATAAATAGATTGTTTCAGAGGACAATCAAAACGCATACTTAATTATACTACAACGTATTTTTAGCAAAATTTAAAGGCATCGAATTCTAGTTTTGGCGCATGCAGCCACAGAGCTGTATATTCTAGAGAGGTATCTCTTTCTTTTAACAGTGAAGTCTCATATCGAAAGATAGGAATTTTCACATACGTGATAGAAAGAATTATCAGCCTGATATTTAAGTCCTTTTAAGACTATATTTGGTTAATCTTTTCAGTGCCATATCAACGCCCCCTAATTTTCTCTGGGTCTTTTACCTTCCCCCTGACAGCCTCAAACGCTCACAAGGGGGCGTTATCGCTCAATTTGGGAACCTATGCTCTAAAGCAATTAAAAATTATGAATGCAGTAGTAGTAGAAGAAGAATTGTGTATGAAGTAGAAGAATTGTGTATGAAGTAGAAGAATTGTGGCGCATTGCTGAAAATTTCACTAAGAATTTGCGTTTCCGTACCGTTGTAAAAGACGGTCACTTTGAACTCGATTGAATTAATTTTCATTAAAAGTCTATTCTTATTCTTATTTAATATATGTTGTTAATTAATTTATTTTTAATATAGTTATATTAAAACTTTTTTGTCCAGGTTATTTTTCTTTGGCCACACCCTGTAAAAGAGGAAAATATTTCTTTCAAGGTTATCTAGGAAAAGTGTTGACAACAAATGAGTTTTTTTAAATCAACAATGAAATAATTAGTCTTCGTAAGTAGACGAATGACCTGAAAGTACTTCGAGCTTTTCCCATGTCTACAAAGGAAAAAAAATCGATTTACTTTCGCGCGTGGAAAGTTTATTACTTCGCATCACCCTCTACATTCAAATATAACTCTCAACTGCAGATGCGATTTGGGATTTTGATAACATAGTGTTATCATCTCGTGGCCCGTCCCCTTTGAGAGTGGGAAAAGAAAGGTTCTTTTATGTGCGGAGAAAGCATCTATTATCCCTTTCAGTGAAATATTAAAGGGTCTTCCAGCATTAGACGAGGCATTTACGGAAGTTAAAAAATTTTTTTTTCGAGAGTAAATGCGAAAGGGTTTTGCTTCTGATGAATACATTTTTTTTCTCACTGTGTTATTCACGAAAGTGTGAATACTGTTTTGGTTGCTAGTTCAGCAAGTTATGCTGCGAGTTCGCTTCTTACCTTTTTTCAAGTTCATTCAAACAAGATCTTTATGCTTCGCTTAGGAAATGTTTTATGCATGGTTCTTATGAAAGGAATGCCGATGTTCAAAACAATCAGTCGTGTAACCGCTTTCGTTGTTGTTGTGATTCATTTGTAGTTAACACTGATGAAAAGTAGTTGGGTTTAAATAGTTTTTGTTAAAAGTTTATTTTGAAATCTGCGTACAAGACTAGTTATTTATTTGTACTAGTATCTATATAAATAAAAATAAATGTTTGTCTGTGTGTCTCTTATGCCTTCCTAAATCGTTCATCCAATTGCAATGAAACGTGGTCAGCTTATTGCTTACACATACGGGATGGTTATAGGCATAGTACAATTATCTGAAACTAAATAATAAATTTCGAATCTCAACCGCATCTATTTACCAAGAATTAACCAAGGCTTTACCAAGGATCTCCAAATAACTCCCTGAGGGAACAACAAATTCCGTAGAAATTCTAAATTCAAGTTAAAGGTTTGTATTGCATAGCTATTGAACACAAGGCCATGCAAGTCATTCTCAGAGGTAACAACTTTATTACATAGTATGTGAGAAAATTTTGGGGTGACTAATCCTGGTGGTTTAAAATTTTAATTCAATTTTAGCTTTTTTCACACTAATTTCCAAAAATATTATAGTATAAATAATTTTGCACTGTATTAATTTTAAAAAATATATCTTTTCCACTATATGAACAATTTTATGGTTTACATAAATTTTCTATGTTTAATGAGTTTTGATGTTTAGTTTAGTTTAGCTATATTAACGTCCCGTTTAAAGCAACACGAGGGCTATTTTGGGACGGACCACGTAATTTTGAACCACGGTCAGATGACGAGGACGACCCCTGAACTGGCACCCCCCTCTCCACACCACGCCACACCAGCGGGAGGACATTTGGCCTGACAGATTTAACGTGCAACAGACCCCCTCACACGACGGTTCTTCGGTGGAATCGACTCTCGAACCTGAAACCCTCCGGTTCCGAAGCCGAGACTTTACCACCGGGCCATCGCGGCCCTTATTAATGAGTTTTGAAAGAAACTATTTTAATCAAATTTCCAAAAATTAAATTTGAGAATTCCGAACAACTAAACGAATCACGAGATACAGTAAATAGTTTCTTTCATTACCATTCTGAAAGAATAGAAGGTTTTACAATTATAAAAGAGTACATGAATCTAATTAGAGAAAGGATATTTGTTCGTATTTTATGTACTGTCGTACCGTTCATCCTATTTCGATAAAGCGTTGCCAAATTATTGATTGATTGCACTTAATATTATTTTTCTTCCTGCGGCATCAACGCACTAGGTACCATATAGTCCTAAATATTTCGTAAATGATTTTTTTAGTTACTGATTATGAAGATATATTGTTAGACGTTTTTCTAATATAGCCTAGAGTTTTCTTTACAGCGTATGTTTTTAAATCTTTGGATATTTAGAAATATTATTGACTTTGTAAAAATTTGCTAGTGGTTGTACAAAAGGGTTCTATATATAAAATCTTTGAATCTATCTTTTCACTAATGATGTGAACCTAGCAAGGAAGTAATATAATAGAATGCGTATGAAGAATCTGTAATATTTCGTTACTTCATTAGAGTCAATACTAGAATGGGGAATCTAGATACTTAAAGAATCTATTAATGAAGAAATACCAGTAAAATTTCTACCGAAAATAAAAAGTGCAATTTACTTTCAATATTTCTAACATTTCTAACTATGAAAAAATAGAAATGCAACACCAGTTGAAACATAAATCGAATGTGGATCAAGTAAATTAAAACGTAAGAATATAATATGATATTGTGTAAACAGATATTATCATGTATGAATTTTTATTATTTATCTGGGGTTCGTATAAGAACTTTTTCCCTTTTAAAATTCTTTAAATAAGAGAGAAAAATATTTTGAACGTCATTTGATTGAATTTATATTTTGTACGATTTATATTACATTTGAAATCGTCAAGGTATTGTATTGGAGAATTCGATCAATTCATAACAAATTCTTTTTCTTCAAGTGATTTTAATTGTTGTGAAAAATAGATTTCCGTAATAAATAATATATTTATCACATTGCATAAATTATGTCTACCAGTTTGTTGCTTTTAACTTAAAACAGAAAAACATAAATAATAGTCATTTTGCAGTAAAAGGTAGAAATTACTCATGTGTGATTTTTAAATATAATTTTTTAAGAAAACATACTTACCATGTAACACCACTACAGTTTATAAAATTCCGTCCAAGTAATTTATCTTTTCAAGTAATCTATTTAATAATCTAAAATTATATTTCTGAAGAAACTATTCAAAAATTATCTAACATACTTTAATTTTTTTAAATACATTTTATCCATTGATGAAAATAAAATGAAATGAAACAATACGCTTTTACTCACTAAAAGAAAAAAGAATATTTATTTTTGTGAGCTAAATAAAATTATATAACAAGCTTTAAATTTCTAAAAAATGCGTTTTATCCATTAGATAAAAATAAAAAGGAAACAAAACCCTTTTACTAAAAGAAAAAAATCTTTCTGTGCTCTGATATGTCGTTTCTGTGCGCATATTAAAATATATGATAAGCGCATAAAAATTATAATATAATGAGCTTTAAATTTCTAAAAAATGTTTTTTATCCATTAGATAAAAATAAAAAGGAAACAAAACCCTTTTACTAAAAGAAAAAAAAAATCTTTCTGTGCGCTGATATGTCGTTTCTGTGCGCATATTAAAATATATGATAAGCGCATAAAAATAATAATATAATGAGCTTTAAATTTCTAAAAAATGCTTTTTATCCATTAGATAAAAATAAAAAGGAAACAAAACCCTTTTACTAAAAGAAAAAAAAACCTTTCTGTGCGCTGATATGTCGTTTCTTTGCTCATATTAAGGATTCACTGAAATTTATTATCGATGCTCGAGTTCTTGTCACGCCACACCAAACTTAATTTCTCTACGTGAGTTACTCAACATGTCTTTGTTGTGAGTAATCTCTTCTGCAGCGCATTCTGTGGTTCCGTGGCACATAACCCAGAGGAAGATTCCTCTCAATGCTCAATCAACCATTTTGTTTTCCTCCGGGCCAGAAGCCGAGTTCTTTTCTCAATCTCTGATCCTCGCTCATGTAAATGAGTCGGTTTCTCTTGTGACGCCACTCACAAGAGACTTCCCGTAGAGAACAATTTTGCGATACAGGCTTTAAAGCTTTAATCAAGCCAAAAAAAGAAAAGAAACTGAGCGAGTGGGCACTGTTTTAATATCTACTTTTTCAATTTTGTATCTCTTTTGAAAGCGTTTATAATGAATGAATCGATTAGTTGATGGAAGATGAAATTTAATCTTAATATTTCATATCGATTCTTTTTTTCCCACTTAGAATAGAAAATATTAAAATTTCTAAACATTGGACCTCGACATTTTGATGAATTTGGATTCTATATGTCTTGTTTATTTTATTAGGTCTGCTTTATTTGATGAATTTGAGAAATCAAAAATTTAAAAACCCAAATAATGGAAATTTGGCTTGTGATTTTTAATAGAAAAATTGCCGATTTCCGACGAATTTGGAAAGGACTTTTCAAATCAAATCATTCTATCTATGCTATTTTGTCCTTATTAGCATATTTGAAAACATGCTAATAAGGATTATTAGCATGTTTTCAAGTATGCTAATAAGGATGCATTAGGAGAGTATGTCCTTATTAGCATACTTACCCTCTTAATGTAAACCGCTAACGTACATGAGATGTATTTTATACCGTTTTAATGTTTTCAATTTAACAATGATTTCTTCCATTCTTTTGTTTTTTAACTAATATGCATTTTTTCTAGAGGTTTCTTTGCTGTTAGCAAGTTTCCAATGTCCTCAAAAGTCATTTGTTCCTTTGTGGTGGTGGGTCTAATGTCACTTGCTCATACCAAGCCCGAATGAGCGGAGCTCTTTCGAATTAAGGCAGAGGTGTGCGCCTTTCGTTGTTAACGAGCCCTGCTAAGGTGAAAGGACGACTTTTCTTAGCACACACGGCACAACCATTTTTAGGGGGCTGTCGAATTCATTCATACACTCATTCATCCATCCACAAGTCAGAATTTATATCCAAATCATTGACCGACCCCTCCCTGATTCAGTACCCCCAGAGGTATCATTTGTTATGAGAACTTGGAGGACTTTGCTGTCACGACCTATTTAACGTGCCCCAACTGCCATTAGCCAACACGGTGGTCTATGGCCAAGACGAGGATAGAACGCGAGACCTTTCGGTTACGAGACTGGTGCTGTCCCAACCAGGCTACCACTGCCCATGTGTTCCTTCGTACTAGGTGGATTTGCTAATGAACGACACCATCATTTTTTCTGCATGTCTTCTGTATAGGTAGGGGTATTGTTTGCTTTATTAGGTCCTTACTGGCATGGTAAATAATAAAAAGCAAAAATACCCGAATGAAAGGAATTTAGCTCATTGTTTTATTGCTAGAATTGATCGCTATCAAATTTTGGGCCAAATGCCTTTGCTGGTTAACTATTTGCCGCCTGCCTATTTCTGTATGAGTGTTCTAAAAACAAATTAATTAATAAATAAATGAATAATTACTAGTTAAATATATGAATGAATAAGTTAATTCAAAAATTTATCCTAAATTGAAATTTCAGAATGGCACAAGGGGTTTTATTTCTTAAATGCTTAAATTAATTTTAAAACCATTATAAGTTCATTTAAAGCTCTAAAACTCTAAGACTAACTATAGTTCGAACTAAATACCCTATCATTACGAGTTATGTTTAATTTGAAAAAATAATTGATGGTTCAAATACTACTTGTTGTTGCTGTTTATTGGGTTTTATTGGCCCTAGATCCATATCTTGGCTAACCTGCACCAGACAAATGGTTTAAATCGTTTATATAGCATGTTAAAATTGTGGTAAGAAGTAAATTTCTTTTATCACTATTTTAAAATGTAACATTTGAAATTAATAGTTAAAACGAGAAAATATATCAAAGAGATTTAAAAAGGCAATACAATTTCAATAGAATTATAAAATTCATTGATTTTTAAGAAGCTAAGAATATTTTTTTGGGGTTATTCACCCACTAAAGTTTCAAATACTATATCCAGCCATTTACCAATTTTTGTGCCAATTGGAATTCATGTTTAATGATGATATGGAGTTCAATATAACCTATATCATCTTATTACTGTTATTTTTGTTACAATTTTAAATGGCTTTTTCTGGTGAATTTGACTATAATTTGTGAAATTCATTCTATTGACTATCACATACACAAAAAAAGAATTTTAACGAGTTGGAATACAAATTACAGGAATCTGGCGACTCCATGGAAATTCCCAATTTCGTGTTTGTTGTCCACGCCATTTCCTTCGCTAAATCATCTTTCAAAAAGGATGATCGAAGTGGATCACGAAGAGTTACAGACGTCCTAATGAGGTCAAGTTGTGAACATTTTCCCTTTCTTTTGGTGGCCGTGAAGAATTTCTCAGAAAAAACAAGGTGAAAATGATCATTACCGAAAAGCTGTTAGAGGTCACCGGCAATAACAAAGAAAGATAGATGAGAAATTATGCCGCCCGAAATTTGCCAAATTATTGAACCGTTACTCTGCTCCTCCTTTGAACCAAAATTCGATTCTTCCCTGGGTCTTTGGAATCTTTTTCCTTTTCTTTTTGTTTTCTTTCTCTCTTTTCTTTTTTCGTCGACGGCTTGGGTGTCGGAAAAGCAAAGAAAAATGGTAGTTTCGTGAGAGCACTTTGTGCGTATGCTTTGACACCTTGCAATTAGGTAGCGGTTACGGTTAAATCGTCTTTTATAATCGGTCGCCCTTGCAGATTTCTAGTGCCTTTTGTTTTAGGATGGGAAACTATGCTGGTGGGCCCCCGCCTTACTTAATTCTTTTTTTTTGTTTCTTTCGTGAATTGCTGATGGGTTACGGAAAAATAATAGTGATTTGAAACTAGGAAATTGATTTACTTTCGTGTTTTGATGAATTGGAAAACAAAGGGGAGATGATCGCAGTCTTGTGGCTTTAATTCAGTTTCTTTGGGTTTGTAGATTAAGGTATCCGCCTGCGTTAAAAACACTGTTTTTTGAACACATTGGCGCATTTTTTTCTTATTGGGTTTGTAGATTAAGGTATCCGCCAATGTTAAAAATACTGGTTTTTGAACACATTGGCACATTTTTTTAATAATTGTTGTTTGCACACATGATTGTGTACTGTTATTAGAGAATCTTTGGTCAAGGTTGAAATACTACAGTTCTGTTAAAAAGATGGATACGATATTGTTTTCCATATCATTATTGGCATACGTTGGCAGAATTGTCCATGCATTTTAATTAGTATTCAGTCAAGCATGGAAAACATATTAAATTAGTTTTATTTCGTTATTCTCCTAAGTAAGTTACACGTGTTGTGTAGGACATTTCTGCCCAAATTATTTGCTTTTTCTGTTTATACTGGGAGGTAATTTGCTTTAAAATTAGAAGAATTGTATAATTTTATATTGTTGCTATTTGTTAAAACAGTATTATGAAAAATATAAATATTTTTTAATCAAATCATGTACAATACACTCCCGAGTATCCGGTTTAATGAGAGAGTTCAGAAAATGAAAAAGCCCGATAAATTGTTCAGTGAGCTAATTTTTTGCTCACCAATACCAGAAGACACAGTTTTTATTTCAAAACTTACCGTTATAGTACATATTTTCTTACTTTTCATTGGATACTAAGCCCTCTATTTATCTCAAGTCACACATAATATAAACGCGACCTGAAATATGAAAGTCACTGCCGGTAACGTTTCGAGTTAAAATAAAAGTCTCGGTTCTAGTAATTTATATTTTTTTATATATTTCACCGCAAGAATTTATTTTTAAAATAGGAAGCATGAATTCTGACGCTTCAATAAGCAATTTACGAATCATGTCCATTGGATTGGACAATCCAATAAAATACATTATTTTATTGTCCAAAAAGCAATTTACTGATCATGTACGGGCTGTGACTTTATAATCTGGAACAGAAGAAACAAATAAGGTCCCTTACACACTGACGAAACAATGAGCAACGAGCATAACGCTGCTTTTTTCCTGTTACAACTTATATATTGCACACAACACATATGAGGATCGTAGCAGATGCCCTTTTTAAATGTCTTGGTAAAGATGACAATTCAATGCCTTGTCTTCTTCATTTTATTACGAAAAAAGAATTCTTGGCTGTATAGTACGGAAGCCTGATAGTCGCGAATCGGATACAAGGGAATGTACTATAGTTTTCTAAATGTACTATTATTCTACCACTTGTGTTTGTATTGAAGACATAAAACGTATCACGGTTCATATGTTAACACATGAAAGGCGGGGGATCTTGACGAAAGTATGCTAGGTAACGCGGCGACCGCCCAGCCTCGTTTTTCATCCTAGAGCAGGCGGTTTTTATGTAATCATGAAAGAATTTGGACTTAAATCGCAGTACTAAGCCTCCCGCCTTTAAGCTACAGTCGGAATAAATCGTAAAACAAAAAACAAAACAAAAAAAAACTTTATGATAACCTAACCGAAAGGATTCGTCAGTTATCAACACGGTTTGCAATTTTGATTCTACCTTAGCTTCTTAAAATCTTGATTCGAATTACGGTGAATTTTTTTTTCTGATCATGAAAAAAATCGCTAAAGTGATAATGTGCAAAATACTTTTGATTATCATTAAATATCCACTAAACACTCAACAAATATAAGATACTAGCTCTATTAATATGAAGATACTAGTAAAATAAATGAAATAATATTGCTAAAGAGATAATGAGCAAAATACTTTTGCTTATCCTTAAATGCCCCCAAAACTATCAACAAAAATATAAGATGCAGCCCCATTGGTATGAAGATACTAGTAAAATAAATTAAATAATATTGTTAAGGAGATAATGTGTAAAATACTTTTGTTTATCCTTAAATGTGCACAAAAATATCAACAAAAATATAAGATGCAGCACCATTGGTTTGAAGATACTAGTAAAATAAATAAAATTATATTGATAAAGAGATAATGAGCAAAATACTTTTGATTATCATTAAATATCCACAAAACTATCTAGAAACATAAAATGCTACCCTTATTGGTATAAAGATACTTGTAAAATAAATAAAATATTATTGCTAAAGAGATAATGTGCAAAATACTTTTGATAATCATTAAATATCCATAAAATCGTCAACATATATAAGATACTAGCCTTATTGGTATGAAGATACTAGTAAGATAAATAAAATAATATTAGTAAATAAAATGCGTCCTATTGATTAAAAAAATTAAACCAAATTGATTAAAATTCGTCCTATTGCAATTCAGTGGCTGTCTAAAGGATAGAAATTTTCAGTTATCAAAGTGTTAAACATGTATTAAAACTAATCAATCTTGAATTACATTTATTCCAAGCGTGCAATTATCTGCAATTTGTTTGCATTTATTCTATTGAAGACGTCAAAACGTGAAAATGACGAATCGTGGACTATCTTGGTAGATCCTGAAAGCATGTAATTGGGAACGCAATTTTAACGTATTACTGCTATCTCTGTAAATAATCTGCATTGAATATACTTGGAATAAAGTCGTCGCGTGTGAGACAGATTATTTCTGCATTTATTACTACACAAATGTCTAGAATTTAATTGAACTTCTAAAGCTGTGTAGATTGCATTAAAACTATTGATAGGCTATTCAAAAATAAGATAAGGATTATATTACCAAAGATATACTTTAAAAATTCTTTGAAGAATTCATTAATAATCGAATGTTATGAAGTTTGATTAATAGTCAACTGTTATCTAGAGTCAATTATTATCTGATATTTTTATAAACCTTTTTTTTTTTTTTTGTAAAGATAAATTAAAGAAAGTTTTGAGATAAAAATATTTAAGTATATAATCGATATCTGAAATAAATACATGATTTTAAAAAGTCTTTCAAAATGACTCTGAATAAAATTAATGTATAATAATGTGGATTATGAACGAAAATATTGAGTAAAAGCTTTAAAGGCAAAACTTTAAAGTACCTTTAAATTTTCGAGTTATAATTTTGAATAAAAATATTTTCTCCACTTCGCTTAGTTTATTCCAGTGAAATGCACATAAATTGGTTCGATTATCAATTGATTCATATGTTTATTTTTTGTACACTTTTTTTGAATATAAAAAATAAATAAACAGCTTGAGAAAATTTTAAAAAATTATTTATCAAACCTTAAAATTTATTTTCAAACATCTCCTGGTTTTCTTTTCATGTGAATAATTATTTGTTTAATAAATCTCACAAACCACTCGCTATTTGAATGCATCAAACAAAAGATTTCCTTTCTATCAGCAAATTTGTTTGCATTCAATACGGGAAGATGTTTGGTTTGAGAATTGCGCTTAAGAGCATGAATGCAAATTATACTTGCGGATTGTTTTTCAAGTTCATAAAAGCAAACAAAATGCTAACCAATTGCTGCCCCGAAAAGATAATTATAATTAATTAAAAATAGTGAGTTCTGACCTGAAAGTCATTTCTGGTAAATATTTGTTTTGAGAAACAACTGACTAAATGATTATTTTTCCATCCTCCTGTATAGCTATCATCTCCGAATATGCAAAAATTTCGGAAAGAATATTGAAATAATTGCGAAGGAATCTCATTTCCTGCACTATTATTAGAAATTCAAACCGGAAGCACTATTACTTTCCCCGTAATGGAAAAAATATTTATATTGCTTTTTCCGGGTCAAAATATAATTTTCTTAAAATAATTTGCCTTGCTCTTTCTACTTTCTCATATGTGAAGTAAATATAACGAAAGTATTATAATCATCAAAAAATTCGGAATCAAGATTTTGACTACTTCCATATTTCATTTATGTTTGAAATTTGTCTATCTTTCGCCTTTTCTTTGTAAACTCGATAAGTAGATGTAAATCAATCTCTTCAAATGTTGTAGAAGTTGCATTCAAAGGAAATCTATCCAGCTGTTCGAACGTAAGTGAATACGAACATCTCAAAATTTAAGGAGTTAGATTAATGACATAATGTGGACAGGTTATACATCTAAAATGTAGATGCATTTCATATTTTAAAACAAATATAATAGTAAATTTACCATTTGTCTGTCTGCTCAAAGACAATAATTCAAAAATATAACAACTTAACTAGATGAAATTTGGTTCAAAGTATAAGCAGCTAAAATACAGTTCCTTATCAAAGTTTGAATCAAACATGCCCGATTTTTGACCGTCTGCCATGTTCCAATCCATCAGAAAAATAAAATACAATTCGATTTTTTAGTATTTGTTTATGACTTTATGCTAGCGTTTTACCCCAAAATAGCATCCAATACACAGATTCGCTTCTCTGGTATTTGTATATGACAATATAAAGACTTGTACCATCTATAATTTGGTTACCTTTGCTATGTCATTGGCGGTTTGTGTCAGTAACTGAATTAGTCCCTTCGTCAAGAATATGATTACATTCTTTTGAAAATCCTCAAATTCTTTTCTTTCCGAGTCTGTTTCCGAACCAAATTCAATCACAACATTGGCGCGACACTACAATATAAAAAACCGTCTTATCAAAGACTTGCACCAGCTATAATTTGGTTACCCCTCGCTATATCATTGGTAATTTGTGTCAGTAACTGAATCAGTCCCTTCGTCAACAACATGAGGGCATTCCTTCTAAAATCCTCAAATTCTTCTCTTTCTGAGCCTGTTTTCTAATCAAATTCAATCACAACATTGACGGGACATCACAATATAAAAACCGTCTTATTAAAGACTTGCACCATCTATAATATAGTTAAACCTCGCTATATCATTGGCGGTTTGTGTCGGCAACTGTATCAGTCATAGTCCCTTCGTCAACAACATAAAGGCATTCGTTCGAAAATCCACAAATTCTTCTCTTTCCGAGCCCATTTCCTAACCAAATTCAATCACAAGATTGGCTCTATACCACAATATAAAGACTTGCACCATCTATAATTTGGTTACCCTCGCTGTGTCATTGGCAGTTTGTTTAGTAACTGAATCAGTCCCTTCGTCAACATCATGAAGGCATTCCTTCGAAAATCCTCAAATTCTTCTCTTTCCGAGTCTGTTTCCTACTCCAAGGTCAACAAACGTCGCATCCCCTTGGCCAATGAGAGATGAGCCATGGGCTAAGAAGAGCATTTGCAACGGCAGTGCATAAAGGCGTCCATAAAAAGCAATAACGCCTCATTGCGAGGCGTCCATGCGCGAATAATTATGTATATTTCGGGGTGCGAAACCTGTGATCTGCTCCCAAAAGTGTGGAAGGAAGAAAAGGGAAGCGGCAATTTGAAGAGATGAATTGCGGCTTCGCGGAAAACTAATGACTTCGGGTTACTGCGTAATAGTGGACACAACGGGTAGGAAGTTGGGATTGCTTTCGCTCTCTGGAGCTTTGTGCAAAAGTATTGGTGGAGTGCATAAAGAAGAGAGTCTGCAGGTGTCTGGAGAAAGGAAATTTAGAAGGTGATAATTGAATTTTGTGAGAAGGAATTTGGTATATTCAGCCTTCAGAACACTTGGGGAGTTACCTTGAATTCAGATCCTTGAGAAATCAGAAATAAAAAGGATTGGCTAAATTTATGACTGTGCTGATTGATTTTTTTTCCTGAATCAATCGTTATATAATTTCAGTTAATAGTTTTTATTTGAAATTACTTCCAAATTTGGGCAAAGTACTGTCTATTTTGTTTATTCATTCAATAGTGAGTGTGGTACGTATTTTATCACTATACAAGTAGTTTCAAGCCTTTTTTTTGTTTATTTATTCAATAATGAGCGTAGTACGCTTTTTTATGCTTAATTATGCAAATAGTTTCAAATTTTTGTAGTTTATTTATTCAATAGTGAGCGTGGTACGTATTTTTATGCTTAATTATGCAAGTAGTTTCAAGTAGTGTAGCACGTTATTTTATGTTCATTTTTACAAGTAGTTTCAATGTTTTTTTTTGTTTGTTTATTTATTCAATAGTGAGTGTAATACACTTACTTATACTTATTTATACAAGTAGTACGTTAAATCATTATTTATACCTATTTATACAAGTAGTAAGTTTTATGCTTATTTATACATGTACTTTTATGCTTATTTATTCAAGGTCAAAATATAGTAAAATAAAGTAAAATTGTGCTCACCCTCCTTTTTTTTGTTGATAGGTACACAATGCTAGCTAAACTGCATACATTGTGATAGTTTATAATTGACATACATGGTTAGTATGCAGATTGCACATATGTTCAAAATACCTTTTTGACACTTCCTTACCTTATCTGGTACAAATTTTACGTAGTATATTCCGAAATGGATGCCTTATATCTATCTAGCAAAATATTTTTAGGATTAAAATTTTTCTAATATTTGATAGAATTCACGGGAAAAGCAGTAAATATAAACTAAATGCATTAATTTATTAAAGCCGAGGTTCAAGAGTATTTTTGTTATGGTTAGTTGTATTCTAAATTTTTAAGCGAATTTATCACAAGTACTTTGAAAAAAAAAATTGTTTCTTTTGCTGAGGCATTGTTTTGGGAATAGAAATAAATGCTTTCTCGAAATTAGAAATTATTGTTAAATAGAATGTTTAGAATTTCAATAAAAATGTGGCGAATTTCATGTATTAACTTTCCCATTAAAGTAAATTTTTTTATGCTTTAAATCAATGAAAATCGTACTGAGAACTGTCTTCTGCCTTTTCTAGTGATATTAGATGTAGTCTTATAGCTAAAAGCAATGTATTTCCGGAACATTTTAACTATTTATTTCTTTAAAAAAATTCTTCTTACCCTCAATAAAATTTCATTATAATTAAGTCATATGCAGCCAATTAGGAAGGAAGCTAGTAAAATACAAATAAAAGGAAATGCGTCGTCTAATAAGGAAATGCAAGCTTTAAGTTTTCTTCCAGCTTTTTGTTTTATCTCGGTGCACTTTACGTCATCTGAGCATGATATACTTCATTATCTATTTAAAAAAAAAATAATACTATTAGTTTTATTAAAGATGCTTTTTGCATTTTCCTCTGAAATTATTTATGTTAGTCGGAAAAAAATTATTAGAAAATATAAATTTTAATTTTAATTAAAGACATTTTTTTGCCATCCCTTTTGTAAAATATTGTTTTTCAAAGCATTTAAAATAATCCCAGATTTTAGCAGTTGCGAGAGTTTTCAATTCCTACTTTTATTTTACATTCTCCATAGATATGTGTGTATGTGCTCATATATCGTGTTCAAGTTTCCAGTCGCCAATAAAATACTTCTTTTTCATCCTAGTAACTTCAAAATCATTTTTTAAACTCGTAGGGAATTATGTTAATGTGGTTTTTTACAAATATTAATTCATTCATTAAATTAAATTAATTTTCAATATTTTAAATAGCATTTTAGCAGTTTATAAAAAAAATAGAAATCATTAGACAGTAGCTCGATTGGCAAAAAGCAAGATTTCAGTATTTTTCACGTGGAGGGGAAGAATGCGAGTTCACTTTTCGAGAAAATCAACATTTCTTTTATACTTAATAATTTTTTGATTATTATTTAATAAAAAGTAACTAAAATAAAATTTTTCTTTGTTGACCTAAGTAGAAATTGAATTTTAAAAGTATATATATTACTTGTTTGGATATAAATAAAAATGCTTTATTTTTTATTTCCATTCAATATTAAATTTATAATTTAGAAAGCCTATTTCTATTTAAAAAAAAACATTTGATTTTATTGCAGTTTTTTTCAAACATTAATTAATTCATTAAATTAAGTAAAATTAAATTTAATACTTTAAATAGAATCTTAGCAGTTGGTAATGGAAAGTGAAACCGACAGGCAGTAGCTCGATCGGTAAAAGTCAAGGATTTCAGTGTTTTTCACTTGAAGGTGAAGAACGTGAGTTCAATTTTTGTGAAAATTATTTAATAAAAAGTAACTAGAACAAAAATAATTTCTTTGTTGACCAAAACAGGAATTATATTAATTTTTATCTGTATATATATTATTTGTTTGAAGATTATATTCAATTTCAGCAAGATCCAGGCAAGTTCAATGTACTTCCCTGCTCCTCCAGGAATGGTTTAAATAAATAGTTTCTGGTTTAAAATAATCTTTTCGTGTTGCGACACCCGAAACATTGAACTTGAGACGAAAAACGATACAAAAAATAACACAAGCGACGTAAAAGGCCTCGCCAAATGATAGAAAGAACTGCGGGTAAAAAGAAATCACTTGATTTACTAAGACAGATTGAAGGACAGAACAGCCAGGGTGGGTGGGGTTTTATATTCAAGCCCAGCATGAGGTGACGGTTGGAAAGTCGTTACAAAATAACCAGATTGAATAGTAGATTTGGAAATGCTGTCGTCTTACCATCCGAGGAAAAAGAGTCGAAATAAATGGAAAGAATTTTCTTCACACAAAGCAAACAAAGCTGAGAAAATAAACATCCGAGAGAATTTCGTTTTTTAAGAAATGCTGTCCCCCCCCCCCTCCAACTCACAGAAAAAATTGCCCTTAATCATCCCACCAGAAAGTTTTCAGTTAAATAGAAAGCAATCTAGAGAAAACAGTTCCTCTTCAAAAATTGTATGTAGTGGAACAAACAAAAGTTATGATAACATTTCCTCAAATCTTATTTTACATCATGTAATAGTGTCTTAAAAGCAATGAATTTCCTAATATTCTAGAAATGATTATGCTTTATTATTTAAAACATTGTTATGATTCAGTTTCTAGTCGAATATGAAGAAAGAAATATCTTCAAGCATTCGATAATAGAATAAACCTAAAATCTGAATTCTCCTGCTACAGCTGAATCCTACTAAAGCTGAATGTGTAATATCAACATTATTTTACAATTATTACGAAGATTCAAAGATTTTTATATCAGAAACCATATAGATTATAGAATAAAAGTTGCCATAATATATCAAATAATATTTAGAAACGATATAACTATGTTAATTTCTATGCCGTGTGTAACTTAGTGTTTTAGTTTAACCTAACCGTAAGTAAGTGCAAATAAAACTCACAATAAATTTATTATCGTACAAGATTTTTCATTTGGGATTCCGTTGTCGTATTCTATACTTAATTTTACTCCTACATTTTAATATTATTCTATATTCTGTGTTATACTTATCATTATTACAGTGGAATCTCACTTATTGAGGATGATCCGTTCTTGAATATTATTAGTAATGCGAAACAATTTTTTTGATCAATAAAACTTTTCGAAAATAACTGATACTGCTCATCAGTGGAAAAAATTCAATATTTCGGAGACGAAAATTCAGTTTCTAAGAATCAAGTTGTAATACTTAAAATAATTTAAGAACTCATAACGTAGAGCATTTTAGGACATTACAAAGATTTTACACTTCCATTGGAACTCTAGGCTTCCAATTTTTAATGCAGGTCTCATTTTGTAAAGAATTATATTAAAAAAAATCCCTTCAAACATCAATCAACAAAATTCATTAAAATAACCATTTTTTGAATCGATTTAATCGACATCAAACACTTTGAACGAATTCATTTTGTATGAGGTATTCAATATTCAGATAAGCTCAAAATAATAAGTATTTCACATACGAACAACAATTTATGAAATGGAAATTTCATATATCTTAGCAATTATTCGCTACATACTAATAAAAGATCTTGGATGTAATCTCAGTGGGAAGCAGCCACCGAAATTGTTTTCAGAGTGACCGAAAAATCAAGGAAATTGTTCAGCATCCTTGAATCTATGAGTCAAAATTACTGAAATTAACAGTTCTGGAAAACGTTTTGGAAACCAATTTTTTTTCACTTTTTCTAGAATAGAGGTCGAGAATTTTCCTAGAATAAAGTCCTTTATGGATCAACGTGCCAGTTTTTCTAAAGAAATGTTTAATGAGGTATAGACGTGCCGTCGAAAATGTTTGACTTGTGATCGTTGGGAAGATAATATGATAATTAATAGATTGTCTCTTCTATTACAAATCTGTCAAAAACCTTTCATATTTTTTTAATATAGAAAAATTTTGGAAATATATAATGCATAGAATTAAATAGTATATGTATTTATAATTTTAGCAAACCTAAGAGTGGTAAAGAGTCAAATTGAATATATATATATATATATATATATGTAAATATAATATATATATATAATATGTATTAACTTATTGTGGAAAGTATAAGACACAGGTAGATATGGATGAATAAAAAGTATCTTATTAACGACTGAAAATTTGAACAAGATATATAAATAACTAAATATATATATATAGACAGTGAAATAATTGTGGAAACTTGGAAGGTAGTGAATTTATAAAGACTTTGAACTATTAGTAGGAATTAAAAAAATATTTTAAACTTATTGTGGGAAGTATAACATACAGGCATATATGAATGAATAAAAAGTATTTTATTAACGACTGAAAATTTGAACAAGATATATATATATATATATATATAGGGACCTTGAACTAATAGTAAGAATTTTAAAATAATATGTTAAACTTATTGTGGAAAGTATAACATTAAGGCAGAGATGGATGAATAAAAATATTTTATCAACGACTGGCGATTTGAACAAGTTATGTAAATTAAATATATATATATTGACCTTGAACTAATAGTAGGAATTAAAAAAATTATTTTAAACTTATTGTGGAAAGTATAACATTTAGGCAAAAGAATCGATAAGCATCCTAATTTATGAATCAGTCCCCATCCGAAATCCTTGTCTCTTGCGTCTGCTGCTTTGATTAATAAGAATTAAAAGATTCGAAACGTCTCATTGAGGAAGAGAGTAATTTATAAAGGCCTACAAAGAAAATGAGCTCCGTTGAATTAGCTTAAAAGACAAGAACATTAGACGTAAATTCCTTAATGAAGATTTACGTTCGCCATTCAGCGGATTCAAATGCCACACTCCAATCACGTACCCGTCCGCCACTGCGAGCTATTCCACGTCGTTTCATCTGAAATAACCGACCACTCATGTCATTCGAGAGCTCAAAAAAATCGGAAAGACATAAATTAAACAATAAATTAACAAACAGTCGGATTGTGAAGTCCAGATTTGCTTTTTGCAGACTAGTTAAACGTCTGGATCGCCCCGGATTTATGCGTCTTTGTTCCAAGGATGATCGCTTACACTTTTAATTTAAATTATGATAGCTTTTATGTTTGATGTTAAATGGTTTTGTTCCTGTTAAACGTTTCTTATGATATAAAAAATGAAGAAATTATTTTAGAGTTGAAACATTGTATGCTTGTAACGTAACCTCGTCACGTAATATAGTTCTGAGAAGTAGCTCAGACAATAAATGTTTCTTTAAAAGAGATATTGAATAACTGGGTAACAAATTATTTTATAAGGTATTGACCTTCTTTCAAATTATTCCTACCTCGTAAGATGAGATAAGTTATTGATTGAATATAAAAAATAATTATGATTCTTAATCAAAGACAAATTACAGAAGAATTTGTATGTGAATTTTTAATAATGCACTTTTTATTGTGTGCATTTTAAGCTGTGTTTTTTTCTTCACAGAAATAATATGTCATTGTTATTTTTTTCTCTTAATTCTATCGAATCGTTTAACTTAAAACTTTCTTATATTTACTTTTCCTACATAATATTTACTGACGTCTTCTCATTTAGAACAAATTAAATGAGGTACAAAGAATCTGCAAATATTTTTGAATCGTATTATATATATTTTTTATTTATATTTGCACCTTTTTTATTTTGTTGAGTACGTACAAGTAAGTAGTTCCGTTTCCAAATTATCTTAGAACGTTTTCATTATTTATATTAATAAGTCACTACACGTTAATTCTAGTTGTTTTACAAGCCTATGTATATTAATTTTTATATAAAAATTATTCAAAGTGTACGATTATATTAAGAAAATTCATTAATTGTTTATGCTGTTATTCAGTGAATTACGTTCTTCTGAATTGAATTACTTACTTTCTTACTAGATTCTTCGGAGACACGAAAAATTTCCTTTGAATTACGGCGTATTTATTAAAAATTATTATATACCTTATTTTGGAATTAAAAATAATGTACTATTTTGATCTAAAAGTTTCAGAAACTGCTTTGCTGTGAAATCTATATAAATGAAAATGATTGTTTGTCTGTATCTATCTTATGCCTTCTTAAACCGTTCATCTGCTTGCGATGGTCAGGGGGTCAGCTTATTGTTTGCACCTACTGGGTGGTTATAGAAATAGTACATTAACCTAAATTTTTTTTAAAAAAATTTGAATTTAACCGCATTTATTTACCCAGGGTTAATATAGAAATAACACGCCTTGGAGACAATAGAATCCGCAAAAAATGCTAAATCCAAGTTAAAGGTTAATATTTTGTAGATAGTAGGCAAATGTCATGCAATCATTCTCAGAGGTAACAGCTTTATTACAGGTTAAGCGAGGAAGTGTTGGGAAAACCAACCCTGTGGGTTTTAAATTTTAATTAAATTTTAGCGTTTTTCGCAGTAACTTCCAAAATATTATAGTTCAAACAATTTTTCGCAATCTTAGTTTTCAAAAAAATATCTTTTCAACTATATGAACGATTTTAAGGTATAAATATATTTTCTATGTTATATGAAAGAAATATATATAACAAAAATATATGAGATACTGTGATGTTAAGATGTGCTCCGGTTAATTTTTTATCTTGTCTTTTCTTGTTTTTATGTTTATTTTGTGTGAAATGTGATGATGAAAAGAATATTTCCGAAAAGATAAGTCTTCTTGCAATTCGCTCCAAGGCTCATAATAATCTTCGTTTCACCACATTGTATGTATTCTGATGTTTAATTTGCTTTTGAAATACGTTCGATGAATATTCAATAAGAAACGAATAACTTCCCCGGTGTGAATCAGAATTGATGTTCCAGAAGCAAAATTTTAAAGTGAATTACTTCAATGTGGTCATAAAAAGAAAAATTCCAAGAACATACTTCCTTTTGCTACCATTCTATGGTTCATAATGTCCATTCCACCACATTGTATGTATTTTCATGTTTAATTTGATTTAAAACTCTGCCGATAAGTATTCAGTCAGGAACGAATAACTTCGCCGATGTGGATTAGAATTGATGTTTTAGAAGCCAAATTTTGAAGACAACTTTTCAACAGATCAACAACTTCATAAAAAGAAAAATTCCTAAAAATATGTCTCCTTGCTTCCATTCCATGGTTCATAATAATCTTTATTATTTTGATGCTTAATTTGCTTTTAAAACACGGGCAATAAATATCAAGTAAGGAACGAATAACTTCACCGATGTGGATTAAAATTGATGTTTTAGAAGCAAAATTTTAGGGTCAACTTTTCAACAGATCAACAACTTCAATATGATCCTAAAAAGAAAAATTCCGAAAACATATGTCCGCTGCACGGTTCATAATAATCTCCATTCCCCCACACTGTATATATTTTGATGTTTAATTTGCTTTTAAAACACTGGCAATGAATATTCAGTAAGAAACGAGTAACTTCGCCGGCGTGGATTAGAATTGATGTTCCAGAAGTAGCATTTTAAGGTCGACTTTTGGTGCACCCATGTTTGTTCAGACTGTGGCACGCGTTCGAGGCACATCCGCCTGGGGAGAGCCCATTTGCGCAAGAACTTGACAACCTGCCCTTTGCCGTCTGCATCCACCCCGCCATTAGGGAAATGGTCTTGGAAGCCCTGGGTGTCCGATTTTATGGCCTTCCCTGCTTAAATCATGATCGAGAAGTGTTAAGTAGACTCTACACATTCCCTTCCCATTCTGAAAACAGGCCGGAACACCCGCGTTGAGTCTGCGTGCCACGGGACATCCTGCAAAGCTACTGATGTAATGTTTTGGTTTGCTGCAACAAATATATTGAATTTCCCCTATTCAAACGCATATTGCTGAATCACCTGCTTACTTAATCCTGAATTATTCACTACGCAATATTAATTCTTATGTGGAACATTTCTGATAAAAATATCAAATTATTATTTTTTTTTTCAGATCTATATAAATAAAAATGAAAGTTTGTCTATATGTGTGATGCCGTAACGCTCATCGGATTGTGATAAAAATTTGAATATTTATTACTTGCACTAACGGGATGCTTATGGGCATAGTAAAATTAGGTAATCTATATAAATAAAAATGAATGTTTGTCTGTATGTCTCTTATGCGCTGCCGTACCGCTCACCCGATTGCAATAAAACTTTCAATATTTATTACTTGCACTCATGGAATGGTTATAGGATGACCATTTTGTACTGAAACTATTTTTTAGTACAAAATGGTCATCTGATTTCGTCATTAAAACGAAATGGTCATTGTTGTACTAAGGATCATTTTATATAAGAATACTGGATATAACCAGTTGGCCAATCGAAAAGATGGTGAGAAAAGTCTAATATAAAGTAAAATTCATATGTCTAAATCAATAAGATTTTAATAATAAAACTCTATTTGAAAAGATCTCTGAGAAAAACAAAAATTTGTCCCACAAGTGAGCAAAACTTTGTACTACTAGTGGTATTTGTTCCACAACTAGTTCAAGGCAGCAGTAGCCGTCCAGACTGAAAATAATTGAGAAAATTTATTTTTTAAGCTTTATTTTTTGTTATTCAAAATGAATTCCAATTTTAAACTGCTGATTACAATTATAAATATTCATTTCAAAGATTCATTCAAAAATTGTACCAAATTAAAAAAAATTGAGAAAATTCATTTTTTAAGATTTGTTTTTGCTTTGGCTTCAAAATAATCAAAATAAATTTCAATTTTAGACTGCTGATTAACATTATAGATATTCATTTAAAATATCTGTTTAGAAACTGTTCCGAATCAAGGACAACAATATTAAATCGAATTTTAAGAGAAGAAAAGCGTTCTTAAAAGCAAATTTAAAACGATTGAATTAGTCATAAAATATTCGGACTGTGTTTTGGAATTAATTATTTGAAACAGATCTTCAAATTGAACAAAATTGTTGTGAAGCTAAACTCAACTAAAATTGTGATGAAATGCTTAGATATAACACAGTATAAAATTGAGATCTTTTGTGTTGTTGATTGCGCATTATAAATGGTGAAAGAATTGGAGTGTTTTAAATACAAATTCTATTCTTAACTATTGCCTTGACTAAATTCAAAAATGTTTAATTCAATTTCAAATATTGATAACAAAATATTAGTTTATCATTTCCTATTTCATAACTTATATTTTTCCAAGTAAATTCCGAATTTTATTTTGTTTTCTGAAGAGATTCTGAAAAGTTAGATATCTATAAACTCAAGCATTGCTTTTCCCCGGTTCAGTTTTATTGTGAAATAGAATATAAACAAAAAGCTTAACCTAGCAATCACTGCATGATTGATTTACTTTTTTACATTAACCATGAAAAGTATTTTAAAAATTCCATCAAGGTAATATTTAACTATCTCTTCGACAAAGCCATTGTTTTTGACGCAAAGCTATCAATTTAATAACCCTATATATTTTACACTTCGTATACGAATAATAAATAAATTTATCAAATTCTCCAAATTGATTTTTTGTGAATATAAAATAAAAATATATTATCACAAATTCTGATAAACAATTGAATTGTTTGTTCTTCCTGTTTATCATTGAATTTCTGGAGATATGTTATAAAAATTTTCTTATTTCGTAATTTTAAAGTAAAGGATTAATATTTAATATTTCATTCATAATTTTTTGTTATTATTTCCAACATATATAAATCAGCCACAAAACAGATACTAGTGTTTTTTTTTAAGTAACAAACAGAAGAAAAGAAACATCATCGTCTTTTTTAAAGTTTAAATGAAAACTTTTGTTTTACATTTATGATTTTTTTTTATTTCCTCTTTGCGATTTAACTGAAGTGGAAACACTATGAAATAAATCAAACCCTTTCTATTATTTTGTTGTTGCAAAAAAAGGATTACGCTTGTAGCGAGAATTAATTCAAAACCAATTTGCGTTTAGGATGTTTAGAAATTCAAAATGTGTATTATACTTTCAATTTATGTGGTGAATTTAGACTAGAGAAGCAGATAAGAAGTTTTATGTGCCTACAATTTGATGCATAGCAAATTAATTTAATATACAAATACTTTTGGAAAGTGAAATTTAATTTTTTCACTGTAATATTTTGAAAAACAAATACTCTTAAAGATTTATATTCTGCAACTGGTTTCTAGTTGTTGCATGTAATGATTTGGTGACTTGTCGTCTGCAAGTTATCTAACAAATAACAAAACTAGTGCTGTAAAATATGTCAAAATGTATCAGCATGAACTGAATTTAAGTTCAAATTATGAAAGTTTTGATAATTTTTTATTGCAAAATTCTGCAATGGAAAATCAGTTATGTATCTGCATTCATCTATACATGCAAAATGGCAACTAGCCTATGTGAGACAGAAATCGTTCTTATTATTATTACATATTGTCGAATGGCAATAATAAAATGTATACATAACACCTACGACTCCTTCAGACTGCTGCTTTGAAAGTTTCTATAGCTTCAATGAATTCAACTAGCCCTTTAGGTAATTAATGGAGCTATAAGTGAAAGAAGAACTAAAAATGCTCTGAGAATGTCACCAAAATATCCATTCAGTCAAAGAAAAAAAACGACGTAAAAGAAATCAAAAAGTAAGTAAGAAATGCTAAACGAATATGAATCTTATACAAAATGTGCGATAGATAAACAGACAGTATAGATAATAAAAGGTCAGTTTTTGTTAGAAAACTGTTGTGGAAAATATGAAAATTTACTTCGGTGATCATGGTGAATTTACATGGAGCTGACAGCGATGGTAACACCTATATATATTCGTGTGTGTTTGTGTGCATGTGTGTGTGTGTCGTGTGTCATTTAATTTGGGCGAACAACCTGGTCTTCAGAGGTGAATTATATAATACATCTTTTCAACAAGAAGAATTCATTGATTTTAGTGCGTCACAAAGCATAAAATTAAGGAATTCTGCTGGAAAGTATATCTTATACTAAAATACGAGGAATGGTTGCCAAGTCGAAAATCGCCCCAGAATTAATAAACTCCGGTAAACTTGGGGGTTTGGGGTTTTGGCCACGAGGAATCGATTGGCGCCGGTTTTGAAGTGCTACGGTGGAGCAGTTCGGAGTTACAGATAGGATATTTTCAAACTTTATTAGTCCGCCATAATGGCTACTTAAATTTTCAAGCGGTA
>JAPMOQ010044256.1:2213637-2227770 GCA_026543055.1 Argiope trifasciata
GGATTTCCAATGGAACATCAAGACATGACATCGCTGGTGGACGATGAAAAGCCGAGGTTTAACCAGTTATCTTTTCACCAATGGTTTCACAAATTTTCTTATGACATGTGTTGTTTTGATAAATCACAATTGAAAATTTAAATCTTCGAGTTAGCTTCGATACCTGTTTTCTCCGAGCGGAGCTCGGTCACCCGCTGGTATTTATTTATATGAATTACTAATCTACTTAGAAGATTAGTCTATCCACAATTTAATAAATAATTGTATTTAATTTCAGAAGGGATTTCATAAACATACAAGTATCTATGTAATTCATGGAATGCTATGTATATTTATGAAAACTGTAATTTTAAATAAGATTAGAACGAACTGTAAATGCTTTAATTTTATAAAGATAAAAATTGACGTAGTTCGAAGCGTGTGTGACATACAATTAAAATAATTAATTACATTAAGAAATACAAAATGTTACTTTTTAATGAGACGCCATTGCTAATATTCTACGTTTTTTCATAATTTCTAATATTAAAAAAAAAGGAAATTTCAAATAATCAATGGAAAATGTTTTAATCCTACATGCCAATAACCAGTCACAATACTAGCACCAGATATTTTTTAACTATGAAACGAGACATCAAATTTTAAAATCTTCAGTACTTAATACTTGGTTCTATTTTCTTTTTCTTTTTTTTTTATAAAAAAACTGCTCTCGGATTCTTGAACTTCTATATTTCCCAACCTCAGCATGAGGTGGCATTCAATCTGTCTGTCTTTCAAGACAAATAAATCCCGCATGAGATTCACGAATCAATGACCCCGATTGACACACCTTAGGTTAAAAAAAAAGCTTTTTAAATTCTTTCGTGTCTGCAGTTTTTTTTTTCGGATTATTTAATGATTATGCATTCGAAGCTTCATTTTAAATACAAATTATTTAATTAATTTTAATTTTAGTTAATTTAATGAAATTAATTAATTTTAAATTAAAAAATATGAAAAGTAAAAAAAAAAAAGGATTAAATGTTTTTCTCCTAAATATTTATACATAACTTTACTTAAAATTTGCTTTACTTCAAATGCTTTTTTTTATTATTTTTCATTACTTATTCGAAAATCTCAGTAAATATTGGTTTACAAATGGTGTATATACATGTTAAGTGTTAATGCAAATTTTATTTGGAGCTAGTTCATATAAATTCATCATTAATATGTTTATCTTTAACGTATATTTTTCTGAAAAACTTTACGAATGATTTAATTATTCAATTTTACACTATTCAAATTTTATTCGAAAATAATTTTGTTACTCATATTTAAATTAATTTTATTTCAAATACTTACGTTAATGCAAATTTAGAGGTTAAAAATTTAATTGGCCTAAATTATAATTGGTGTTACAATCATAAATTATGATTAAATGGCATTACTATTCTAAAAAAAGTATAATACTGATAATTTTTATTGCAAATAAATGTAAGATTTCGAAAATGGTGATTATTATTATTGCAAGATTATGTATTGAAAAAATTATAATATTTATAGCGACACTCTTGATAATTTTCATGATTCATGGTATCTGATGAAAAAGGTTTTATTTTTTCTTATTTATTTATTTCTGTAACTATTAGATGCTAATTCGATTCGATGCAGTTCTGTAATTGTTTTTCTTTAGTTGAATTAATTATTAAATTCTTCACAGTAAAATTATGTATGAGTATTTTTTATTTTAAGCAAATAAATATATATTTTGAGATAATAGACTGTAATGATAAAAATGTACTATATTTTGATAAAAATACGGTGTTTTGTTTGCTGCATTTGGATTTGAAAGTGGCAGTACTTAACTGTTAATAAAAAAATATGTTGCTTAAGAGAAATAAATATACTATATATTGAATTACCAAAAGTGAAACAAAAATATTTATAGTTTTAATTTAATAATTTTCTCATTGTTATCTTGATGGGCAACGAAATAATGCTCTTTGTGCAAAAGTGACAGAATATAATGATGAATGAAATGAATCAAAATCTAAGAAAAATTTTGAGATTCTAAGTAAGTACGGGGATAATGTGTGTATATATGTATTTTTTCCATAAATTTAAAACTTAATATTCCTAAAAACATCTATAATTAAAAAAGCATTTCACCAACAATACAACTTTTATTTCATTGCATTATCCATATAATTTAAAACTCACGCTGACTCTTTTATGTAAATATCTCTATTAGGTTTTGAGATATCATGTTAATAGCGCAGAACTTTTATGAAAATTAAAGTTTTGAGAGATGGAAGATAAATTTTAGCTGAAAAATATGTGACCCTGGATGATAGGTAAGACCTTCTTTTTGCTGAAAAATATAAACTGTTTTAGAAAGAGGATAGTCTAAACTTCAAGAAATAAGAATAAAAAATATATTTGAAAATGTGGTCTATAACCAATGTTTTTAACGTAGTCAGATATCTTAATCCAAAAAATGAATCAATACTGATCCAGCATATTCCATCAAAAAGAAGTGTTCTCAACGTATATCACCTCCAGGCTCATTCCGAGGTAAAGTGACCTCGAAACACATAGACCGGCTACGAAAATGAAGAATCCAAAGTGTTTTGTTCTTTCTTTTACCACCTTTCATGCGCGGGAGAAAAAAAATCTGTTTCTGTATGCAAAGAATTACTGTTAATGTTTATACGAGTATCAAGTTGCTTGAATGAAAGGGAGAAGTGTCCTGCCGCGAGCTGTAATCTTTGGATACAGCTCAAATGGTGTCGATAACCAGTGTTTTGACACATTGACGATATTTTAAATTGTTATTTCTTGTAGTTCATACTTTCCTCTTTCCGAAACAGTTAATCTTTTCTAGGAAAAGGAAGGCCTGACCTATCAACCAGGGAATTTTAAACAAAAGATATGTCTAAGCTAAAATTTGTCTTCAAGTTTCATAAAAATTACCCACCGTTAACATAGCTCAAAAACTAATAGAGGTGTTTACATCAAAATGTCAGCCCGTGTTTTAAATAATATGGGCAATGAAATGAACCAAAAGCAGATTGTTGGTGAAATGCGTTTTCATTTATACGCATTTTTAGAAAAAATAAGATGCGAATTCATGGAAAAAAAGGCGTATATACGTACATTTTTACCCTTAACTTTTTCGCATTTCAACATTTTTCTTAGATTTTGGTTCATTTCTTTCATCATTATATTCTATAACTTGTGGACAAAGAAAAATAGGATTGCTGCATTACAATTTTGTGTAGAGTGTCACCCGTTTCGGTTCAATTTCATTAAAATTTACTACACATTTTCCTATTTTACAAAATATATTATATTTTCAAATAATTTTGTTGTATTTATAGTATTTTATATTACAGTCGACCATACATCTAAAAACCATCGTTTTAATTTTTTTTTAAAAATTCCTTTGAAGGCAGTTGGATACCTTAATTCCAAAAACGAATTCGATATCAATCCGGCATATTCCAGCATATCAAAAAGAAGTGTTCGCAACGTGTATCACCTCCAGGCTCATTCCGAGGTAAAGTGACCTCGAAACACATAGACCGGCTACGAAACTGAAGAATCCATCAAAGTGTTTTGTTCTTTCTTTTCCCACCTTTCATGTGCGGGGGAAAAAATCTGTTTCTGTATGCAAAGAATTACTGTTAATGTTTATACAAGTATCAAGTTGCTTGAATGAAAGGGAGAAGTGTCCTGCCGCGAGCTGTAATCTTGGGGAAGAAAACTCTTTCAAAATATTTGAAAGAATAATAGATTCGTGCTTTCTTTGTTTTCTTTATCAGATATGACTTTCGTTTCTACATACACGTAATGGTTTTTCCCTCCGATTTTATTGCTATTCTTTATTATTTTTTTTGTTCTTCTTTTAATATTTATGCACGCACTTGCAGACATGCAATGTCGGATATAAATATATAGACTACGTTCTATTAGAAGTTTTATTAATTAAAGCGTACCACAATGAAATTTGAATGTAATATTTTTGTGTAATCTAATAGTGTAATATTTTTTACAATGAAATTATGTATTCATATGTCACAAGATAGAATATTAAAGACTAAGAAAATAGTCTTTACTTTCTTGTACGCTTAGAAATGTATTGTAATAGTTTTAAAAGACAATTAGACTCAAAAATTTGGATGAATTTCAACGTGGTAGATCTGTTTTAATGAATCTTCAAAAAAAAATTCTCAAAATTACATCTTTGTCCACATATCTGTGAATCTATATCATAAAATAGTAATTATCTATTAGAGATAAATTTGTTATTAAACTTTTACAATAAAATCATAGATTGGTTACAAATTTGTCTCAATCAGTTACTTTGAAGTATATTATTTTTAAAATTATCTTCAAGATTTTTGAAACAAAAGCGATCTTTATTTACGCATTTTTAAGTGCATATTGACACTAACGTTCAATAAAAGCACGATTCTTAACCTTTAATAGTTATATCTAACTGTGTTTTCTCTTTCAAGTTCAAAGAAAATATTCTTGGCATTTTTGCGTCTATTATTACGTTTCATATCACTCCGACTAATGGAAACATTAAGTAATCAACCTTAAAAGCATCAAATAATTAAAAAATTCTAATAAATACTAAATAAATAATCTAATTTACTTAGATTTGTCTGTTTTTTGGTAGTAGCAGCATTAGCGCTCACTAGATGCAATGATAGTGTTTTTTTCATTTTAATCTTGTTTGAATATAAAATAATTTTTTAATTTCGATTCCTATTTTTGGTTCCGTTTTCTCTTATATATAAAATATCAGTTAATCATAATTAAGTTGCGCCAGATGTCCACTTCACACTTTCAGAAAAAAACCCTCAAACTTGTTGCCAATTCCTTGCTGAAAAGAATTTGGACGCAGTATTTTGTCATATATCATGCAAAAAATAATTGAAGAGCAATTTACCTTTACGATATTCAACTTATCATGTCATAAAAGCTCCCGCCCTGACGATGCAACACCCCTAAACACGAAAGAAACGAAAGTTAATGGACAAATAATAACAATGTGTCACCCCAAAGATGTTGGATCTCACCAACGAGCAGCACATGAACGATATTTCCTGAGGCTGATGGGCAAATGTCTGAAATTTCGGGCAAATCACACCACTAATGATAGGTGCACTGCTCATTGGGTGATGCATATTCGCTGAGGAAGTTGGTTTTTGTACATCGAGATTCAGAACCGAACCTTAAATGAAACGAAAAACTAGTCGATGCAGGTTGGGTTCAGGAAAGGATTGAATACACTCAGAGCAAATCCACATCTGTTTGAATGTTTGAAAATTGCTGTCGCTTTGTTAACACTTTGTTGACATCAACAACTTATGCGTTAATTTAACATCTGTAGAAAGAATAACAATTTACTAACTCTTGATATCAGTCTGGTGGATTAAAATCCCTCATAATTATTCCTGTTTTGGCCTTCGATAACTAGATGGACTATTCGAATGAAATTTCGGGATTTTTTTTTTTTCAAAATTAATTAAAATGGTTAATTCGGTAGTCATAGTAAAAGTAACTTGCAGCTTAATTCCATTAAAGTTATTCCCCCCCCATAAATTATCAAAATATTACTTTATATTAACACTTGGTTGACCGAGAATTTTACTCAGAAAATATGTCATGTCACCGGTTATTATTTTGTTGTTGAATATGAGAGTAAAGCGTTCTAAATGAACTCCAATGAATTCTATTTATACTCAATGAAATGAGATTAAACTTTGGACGTATTTTTTATATAAAAAATATGCCCAAAGCAATATAGGGGCATTCAAAAAATAATTATATTATAGTAAATATAAGATACTCACTTACCTGATAAGAATTTTTATTTTTTGGAAAAAATAAAATGCGTTAAAGATGTATTCCGCTAAACTTTTTTTTAAATATGTCACTCATTCAATAAGAAGGGAAAACAAAATGTCGCGTTATTCCAATATTCTATATAACGTTGGGTGTCATAAATGAAAATAGATAATGCAAGTGCAATGACGAGTTAACTCGTCACCGGTCTGCAATGTTTGGGTATGAAAAGACGAGCTAACTCGTCACTGGTCAGCATCGTTGGGTATGAAAAGAAGAGTTAGCTTGTCACCAGTCACCAATGCTTGGGTATGAAAAGACGAGTTATTTCGTCACCGATCAGCATCATTTGTGTATGAAAAGACGAGTTACTGATCAGCCACGTTTGGGTATGAAAAGACGAATTAGTCACCAGTCACCAATGTTTGGGTATGAAAAGACGAGTTAAGTCGTCACCAGTCAACAAAGTGTTAATGTAGGATCGACATTGGTTATCAAATTATTCCTTCTTAAGAGAGTATTTAATCATCCTTCATTACTGCGTGTTTGTTTATCTTTTAGGAAAGAGGTATTCACCTTCCGTGGATAATTTAGTAGAACGAGGCATGACTTTCATGTTCTTGGAAAATGAATTTTCTCTCTTTCTTTATCACATCAGAAATAGTTTATTTGAATATATTTTTTAATGTGTAAGGAATGAAAAAAGTTAGGAGATGCAATGCACTTTACTTCGCAGAATCAGCAAGAAAGTAAGTTGAAATAGAGTTTAAAAAATATAAGGTTCAAATTATACATAAATTAGATTATAACATAGGTTGATGTTCGTCGATTTAGATTTATAAAGCATGTAAGGTGATTTCTAGATATCTATCGATACATTGAAATAAAAATTCATAAATCTGAACATCTGTAAACATTTTTCTTAAATTCCGGATTTGAAATTTTTTTAAAGTAATAATATTGAAATTGGTTATCTTAATGTTTTTACTGTCTTGTAAAAGTCGTTTACTAACGAGAAAAATAAAACAAATTTTAGTCATAAATGTTTGCTAAGACAAAAAACAAAGCAAATTCAAGTAAAATTTTTTATGAAACTATAGCAGATGCAGAATTTGGTATTTTTACTCTACAAAACCAGATTGTTATGCATAATATGAATTTGTTATGAGACAGCTTTTCATTGTTTGTTTAACAGTAAAAGTTTCGACATTTTATTGGACTATTTTTGTATTCATTATATGATTCTTTTTCAGTATATCCTATAATGTGTTTGAGTTGAAGGATCAATTTGAAGATTAACTAGAAATCAATAGGCAAAATGAATTTTTCCTGTTTCCATCATTTATATCGCTTGTGAGCAAAACTAAGAGTGGAAAGCTTTACCAACTTAGAAAAAGAGTTGAAAGTTAATTGATCTTTGAAAGCAATTTTTATACAAAACATAATTTGCATATTTCAGATAGTTTGCAAATCATGCACCAAAAGTGGGAGTTGAAAGTTGATTGATCTTTGCAAGCAATTCGCCATACGAAACGTAATCTCCACATTTCAGATAGTTTGCAAATCATGCACCAAAACAAAGAGTGGAAAGTTTTACCAACTTAGAAAAAGAGTTGAGAGTTGATTGATCTTTGAAAGCAATTTGTCATACGAAACGTAATCTTCACATTTCAGATGGTATGCAACATGCAACACGTATAATGGTATGTTGAGTAAAATTGGTGCGTCGTCCGAGTTCCATGATCTCATTACGTCGTCTTTTTATTGGATGAAAAAAGATTAGCCTAAAGCCCTCAGTGTTATGTAATAACAACTCAGCAAAACAGTACCATTTACTAGCTCTAATTACAAGCTTTTGCTCTTTTCTTTTTATTCTACTATTCGCGTGCTGGTCAGTTGATGTTCTTAGGGTCAAACGCTTGTGAGTGGATATTAAACATTGCGTGTAGGGATTTCTGATTTACCCCATCCTTCTACATGATATGCCTATAGTAATTGATGAGGTGACAGAACTTGCTGTTGGACATGTTTCAGAGTATTAGGCACTTCATCATTACTTTTTAAGCTTCCAAATATAACACACATTTTGCTTTATAAGGACTTTGATGATACAAAAAAGAAAAATGATTCTTTTTAACATGTAGAATGCCGAATGAATTTTCCGAAATCTGGCCTAAATAATTTGAAGTAATTTTTATAATTATATTTTTTGTTCTTTTTTCAATAAATTTTCTGTTTATGCAAGCCAGTATTGATTTTTTTGTTCTTTTCCCAGAAGCTGTCTATTGGTATAAGCACTGATATACTACGAGTTTATTCGTAGTTGATATAATCATACGCTGCTTAGTCTTAATTTTAGAATCTTTTTGAGCTACTGCAGATTGCTATTAAAATTTATTTTATACAGTAAGATACCTCATTGAAATGTGAAATATAATTAATAACTAGTATATTTATTCTTCATTTACCTAACATTTCTTTTAAAGTAGATATTTTAATTAAGAAATTTTGCTGCAATGCATTACTAACCATAAGTTTATTTTTTGTTTGTTTTACAGGCATACAAAAGAAAGTGTGCTGAGTGTGAAGAAAGATACTCCCTAAGGAGTACTAACACAGTAGCAGTGTTGCTGCAAGCAACACCGCCTTTCCTGTCCAATGGCTAATAGGACTAACAACAACCCCACTATCATCGCATCAACACCACTATGGACTCAAAACATCACCCATATCATTCCAGGAACTTCATTCGTCAACTGTTCCATCATCAATGATGGTCTCCATCGCAGAAAAGAATCATGGGTCATACCGTTAGTTGTACTTTGCACCATAAACATCACTGCCATATTATTATTCGAAGCATACGTTCTTTATAAATCTTGTGGAAGCCGGCGGCATCTGTTTTTGGGACAAATTCTACTTCTTGGACTCTTTCTTAGCTCATTACTAGGGTTTGCCTTCGTGCCCACCCCTAATTGGTTCACGTGTGCTGTCATCAGAGCTGGAGTAGGCATCGCTTATGTTCTCATCTTTGCCACTCTTCTTGTGAAATGTGTCTTCCTCTTAAGTTTGCACGTTGGTGTGTATCTGAGCGCTGCTTACCAAGGTTTGCTTCTTTTCTTTGCTGTCACTGTCCAGCTGGTCATTGCTGTGCAATGGCTCATCTACCGCCCAGAATCCTTGGTAATAGTGAACCAATTCACATGCACTTCTATATGCGCTACTTCGATACTGGACACAGTCGCTTCCTTGGCATATAATATGCTGCTTATAGTTGGCGTCGCCTTATTGGCGATCCGTGCAAGAACTGTACCGGAGAATCACCGTGAATCCCTCTACATCGGAGTCGCCATTGGCTTAACTATTCCCCTTTGGGTAGCATGGATTGTCATATCCAGTGTGTCATCAACAGAGCATCATGATCCCTGCCTTGCATTCGGTGTCGTCGTGACGGCCAGCATTGTGTTTCTGGTGATGTTCCTTCCGAAGGGTCGACAGCTGGCATCCATGGGCCGCGGTGGCCCCTACACCGACGACGGATTCTCTTCCGTGAACCAGTCCATCTACACACCGTCTTTCTTGCATCTGAAGCCGCCAATCATGCCGTTTGTGAAACAGGGTACTCTCGTCAAACCTCTTACATCCACATTCCCAACTCATCCAGGTAATTTGATTTTAAATAAAATACCTTTGAAATACTATTAAGAAATATATTTTGGATAAAACTTATTGAATTTGAAATACAGGCTGTGCAAGCGAACGTGAAGCATGAAGTAGTTACGTTGTACTCTTGGCACTAATTAACTCTATTGAAAAACAAGGGACGCTAATTTAGGCTTAAAATCGCTGACAGCGATCAGCGGGCTTGTCAATGACAAGTGCCAATGGATACAACAACAAGGTGTACGTACGCAGTTAAAGATGCTTTTTAAAAAAAAATGCTTTAAAAATTCAGTTAATTTTTCAGTCATTAGTATATTTTTAAACTCGTTTCAGTGAGAAAAAAACCCCTATTGCTCTATTAATTAATTAATATTTAATAAGCTAATTAGAATGTTCTTTGAAGCATGATATCTTAAATTCTAATTTGTACAGGCACACAATACTAGTAGGAAATTATGCATAATATTAGTCTCCAAGTTGTCTTCGTCGATTAAGTTATAAATATATGTAGTTTTTTAACAACTTTTTGATCAATAAGGAATAGAAAAAGCAAGATTTTTTCTATAGTTTTAAATTTTAAATAACTATTAAAATTGATTTCTACAAATATAACCATGATTGAGACACAAAACTTCTACTGTTTAATATGGATTATTTTAATATTAATTATTTTTTATTATGGATTATTTTAATATTAATTGTATTTTGTTTATTTTTTGTTGAGTTATGACTGTTTGAATGAAGCAACATAGTGAAAAAATATCATTCTTCATAAATAAACCATTCATTCATAAAATATTATTCTTCGTTTTTTTCTTGAGCAAAAGTACCTCAAGAAAAATCCTTATAATTTGATTAATATTCCGATTATTGACAGCAACTTGGTATCGTTTGAAAGCTAAAGGATCAGAGAACATTTTAAAACAATAAAAAATAGTCAATATTTTGAACGATTTTCGAATTTTCAAGTGTGTACGTAAATACTCTTATTAACACATTGAAAAACTTAATTTAAGTATTTATTTAATATTAGCAGGGGAGACGAATAAACCATCACATGCATTAAATTGTTTGGAGATGAAGCTAACGTTTTCCTGTAAAATTCCTCTTTTATTTTAATTACATATGTAATTCCGATTCATTCATTCGTGAATAAAATTTGTAATCTCAAAACACTAGCTTTTAAAATTTATATTCTTATACCTATAGAAATTTCATAAGATATCTAATACACTTTAAATTCTTTAATAAGTTGTTCCTAATAAGTTGCAAGTGTTGTGTTTACTTGATTTTATTTTTAATCGAGGTAGTAAAAACATTTTTGTCTCTCTTATAGTTTCATAAAAGTATATAATATTTTAATGCTAACTTTTTAAAAAAAATCAAAATTATTTACACTGATGCTATTAAAAGAAATAATAATGATTATAAGAACTAGAAATTGAATTACCAAGTACGCAGGAACTTTTAAAAATTATATAAAAGTAAAATCGCAGGATAAAAGAAAACCTGTTATAATAAGACAGATAATTGTAAAATAATTGTAACACTTTTTTGAAAAACAAATTCTGAACATTGTTTAAATGTTTATTTAAGAACTGAAAGCCATAAATAATTAAATAAATATTTGAAAAATCAGTTTACTTCTAAAATAAATATATACTTCTTCCAAAATTTGATTTATTTCTACTTTACAATTCAGCATATATTTAATTACCACTAATTATCACATTATCAATGACAAATATAATTATTTACCACTGATTTCCCATCTTGAAAAACTCATTGCATGAAATTCAACTTAATAAATGCTTTCTAAATTCACAGAGTATTCATACTGTTAGATATCACGTGAACGTTGTCCTTGAACAAAATTGCACATAAAAATGCGCAGTTGCTTTTTCTGACCATTCCGAGATTCCAACTAAAGCATAGAAATGGAAAGTACTGACCATCACCAAAACTGACATCACTCGTGGTGCATCAATCAAAATTAGGAGACCGCTCCCATCAGAGAACTCTCAGTTAAGCTTATTTATATCATCCATTTTGACATATTACTATCATTTGCATGGAACAATCTCGCATGCTTATTTTCCCTCACCTGCTGGGGCCCAAAAAGAAGACCAGGAAATTGGATCTCTATTTTCTTGGCACTTTTCTTTATATTTCAGTGCCAGGAATGCACTGACCTCTTTCGCTCTGAGGTGAACTTGTGTCAAATCGAATCTCTCTGCATGAGCAGCTGCCAATTGTTCTTTTATGTTTAGTTTTTGCTTTCACTTTCTTTGTGGCCCCTTTCAGCAAGATTTAGCCCCCTAGTTTTGGTATTTATGCCAGAAAATTTTGTTTTTATTTATTTCAGGCACATTTTCTATTTCATTAAAAGTCTATTCTGCGTTTGATGATGTGTTTGTGACTCCTCAGCGGTCACTAAAATTCAGTAGTCGCTTAGTACTAGCTTTTTGCTTACACTTTCTTCATAGCACTTTTCAGTAAGAATTATCCCCTTAGTTTAGGCCTCTAGTTTTGATATTTATGATAGGAAAGTTTGTTTTTATTTATTTATTTCAGACACATTATCTATTTTTTTACAAATCAGTTAATGATGTGGTTGTGACTTCAAAGCATTTACTAAAATTCAGTAGTCACTTAGTACGTGCTTTTTGCTTTCACTTTCTTCATAACTCCTTTCAGTAAAATTTAGCCCCTAGGTTTGTTATTTATGCCAGGAATTTCGTTTTTTTTTATTTATTTCAAGCACATTATCTATTTCCTTCCAAATCTATTCTGTTGATGATGTGTTTGTGACTCCATAGCTTTCATTAAAATCATTCAGTAGTCGGTTCGTACGCGCTTTCTGCTCCTACTTTCTTTATGACCCCTTTTAGTACGATTTATCCACCTCATGATTAGCCTCCTAGTTTTAGTATTTATGTCAGGAAATTTGGTATTTTTTAAAACTTTCATGCACATTATCTTTCTTTGAAATCTATACTGTCAATGGTTCGTTTGTGACTCCATAGCATTCACTAAAATGCAGTAGTCACTTAGTAGGTGCTTTTGCTTTCACTTTCTTCATGACCCCTGTCAATAAGAATTATTCACCTAATTTAGCCCCCTAATGATTAGCCCCATAGTTTTGGTATTTATGTCAGGAAATTTCGTATTTTTTCACTTCATGCACATCATCTATTTCCTTCCATTATTTGGAATCAGCATTCTGTTGATGTGTTTTTGACTCCATAGCATTCACTAAAATCATTCAGTAGTCGCTTAGTGCGTTTTCATCTTAGCAATATTTCATTTTCATTAGTTTCCTTATCAGTACCAGTATCAGAATGCTTATTTTTTCTGATTTTTCTGAATATTGCCAATCAATTTTATTTTCAAGATGTGTACTATTCTAATTCATTACAGTGTTTGGATCAGAACTTGTTTTTTCTTTAATAAGATCATTTTTTTGTTATACGAATGAAATTCACTTACTAACAACAATTTGACTTGACATGCGTCAAGACAATCTAACAGTAAACAATATGCGATTGGGATTTATGACATTAAATTAAGTAATAAACGTATTGCGGGATTCAGAAAATTAGAAATTTTAACCAAATTTTTTTTATTATATTCAACAGTAATTTCAGCCATATGACTTAAAATTGTGCTATGTATCATGAAAAAACAACTCAAGGAAAATATTATGGAAAATTAAGATAATAGAGTTACTGATATACCAACATTTACTTACTCATTTACATTTACGGATACAACATTTACATCAACATAAGCTTTTCGAAAGAGATTTATTTCTAAATATAGAATCGTTAGATAAATATTATGAAAAACTTCCAAGCATGATGCAGATCTATTCTTCAAGATTTCACAAATAACTTTATTTTAATTTTAAAATAGTCTCTGTAGTAAGTACTTTATTCACGATAACATAATTTTATTTAAGTAGCATTTGTTTACTCTTTATTGTTATTAACATATATTTAACAAAATAAACTCAGATTATTTTTGTACTTAATATTATGCAGTATGTACAGTGTATAACGGAATTCCCATTCATTTTTACAATCAAAAATTGATCCATTTTTTTAAAAAAAGTGCAAAAATTGCGCTCACTGATTAAGAGCAATTTCAGATATATTTTCCCATCGACTCGTAAACACCATACATGTAATTCCATAGTTTTGACTTCAAATATTATTGTTATTAGTAGCAATATTACTATTACTACGATGTTTTCAGATAGTTCTAACAATTGTTTAAATCACTGGGAGCCCTCTAATCCACCCCTCGCTGGAGAGCTTCCTCTAATTTGCATCCAGTCTCGTAATCATTACCCTAATAGCTATCATTACATATAAGCTGGTAAAACAAAATGGATGCATACGTCATTTATAGCGTGATTTGATCTCTGGAGTGATGTTGAGATCGCAGCAACTTCTGTTTATGCATGTAGACTCGCTTCAGGCATCTCTGTATCAGCACCGGTGTATGTGTATGAGCTGCAAAGCCTTTTTGTGCTTTTTAGCAAAACAAACTGACATTCGAAAAAGGTTTTAGATGTTGGTTTGAAGCCAAGGAACGATAAAGAATGTCATAATTTTTTTATAGAATAAG
>JAPMOQ010044256.1:2228170-2261372 GCA_026543055.1 Argiope trifasciata
AAGTGGATCATTTTCATGGAGGCCTGCACCTCATTTCTAAATTGTACAATTTGCTCAAAGCCCTTCATAAATTTCCAGCAGGTGTCATTGTCCTCCAAAGGATTTTAACCTCCTCCGTGCCCAGTTCTCCCCTTTTGCTAACAAGGAAGTGATTTAAGCACACACCTTTAATTCTCACTCTCCCAATTGTTTCCGAGACTGGATTGCACAACGTAATTGGGAGGGAAAAGTACATCTCGGGCACCGCCGTGCTGGCTGAGCGCCGTCTTGTAGGCTGGTCCCTCTTTTGTCATTGTCAAGAAAAGTAGAAGATTGCTTAGAAAATAGGATGGAAGTTTTGTTTTGTTGGAGGATCGTCAAATAATCTTTAAAGAAAATCATTCCCCAAAACTTATTTATTTCATTTCATCTTTATATTATGACTATTTTATATTATAGATATCAAATAGTCGTATTGCTCTTTATTCAATTAAATTTACCTTTCAACTGTTTTGCTCGAGTTCCATATGTGCATAGATTTATATAGTTGTAAGCAAAAAATAAAACATTCATAAAACTATGCACAATCGATTACTCTCCCAGCTGTTTCCAATAAACCATTCAATCGATTACTTTCCCAATTGTTTCCGAGACTGGATTGCACAACGTAATTGGGATGGAAAAGTACATACAATCTTCGTTCTTTCCCCCCCCCTTTTGTTTTTCTCAAGAAAAGTAAAGACGGTTGTTCAGAAAAAAAGCTGAAAGTTTTGTTTAGTTTTATGATTGTCAAATAATCGTGAAAGAAAATCCTTTTCTAAAACTGATTTATTTCCTTTCATCTGTATATTATGATTATTTTATGTTATAGATGTATTGCTCTTTATTCATTTAAATTAACCTCCTCTCAACTGTTTTGCTATACTATACGTGCATTGATTTATCAAATTTTGATAATTGTAAGTAAAAAATACACCATCTATATCGATTACGCTCCCAATTGTTTCCGAGATGTTGCACGAAGTAATTGGTATGGAAAAGTACATCGAAATTTGATGTTCTGAGCGATGTCTTGTAGGCTGGCCCCTCTTTTGTCATTCTCAAGAAAAGCAGAAAGTTTTTTTTTTTTTTTTTTGAAAAAAAGGCTGAAAGTTTTTTTTTGTTGTTGTTGGGTGATTTTCAAATAATAGTTAAAAAAAAATCCTTCGCTAAAACTGACTTATTTCCTTTTCTCTTTATATTGTGCCTATTTTATATTATAGATGTATTGCTCTTTATTCAATTAAATTAACATACCAACTGTTTTGCTTAAGTGCCATCGATTTATTAAATTTTGATCATTGTAAGCAAAAAAAAATTTTTTTTCATATCGATTACTCTCCAAATTATTTTCGAGACTGGATTACAAAAAGTAATTTGGATTAAAAAGTATATCAGCCCGTGGTTGCCGAGCGCCGTCTTTTACGCTGTTCTCCCTTTTGTCATTGTCAAGAAAAGTAAAGGGCTGCTTTGAAAAAAGGCTGATAGTTTTATTTTATTGTATGATTGTCAAATAATCTTCACAGAAAATAATTCTCTAAAATTGATTTATTTCCTTTCATCTTTATACTATGACTATTTCATATTATAGATGTACTGCTCTTTATTCGATTAAAATTAGCGACTTAACTTTTTGCTATGCCATACGTGCATAGATTTATCGAATTTCGATAGCAAAAGAATCCATACCGATTACTCTCCCAATTGTTTCCGATATTGGATTGCACAACGTAATTGGAGTAAAAAACTACATCCTTCGGTGCTTGCTGAGCTCCGTCTTTTAGGCTGGCCCCTCTTTGGTCATTCACAAAAAAAAGCAGAGAGGGTTGCTTTGAAAATCGGCTGAAAGTTTTGCTTAGTTTAAATCACAAGTGATTTTTTGTTTAATAACAAGTAGTTTCACTGAAAAGGTTTTGATCCGTTGTATGAAATTTTACTAGTAGAAAACGCTTAAACTTTTTTCCTTGAGTGTCTTGTTTTGGTTAAAATCAATTAATAATTGCGTAAAATGCCCAGGAAAAATAATGTAATAATTTTATCTTTAATTTATCTACTAGTTTAAAAATATCTAATTATTAATATGATTTAATTGAATTTCTTGATTTACAGTTAATTTTTATTTATGAGTAAGCTAAAAATAAAATTTCTGCATTCTTTTTCTTGAATATTTGTTTGAAATTTTTTTTATGAAAAATGAAATAAAAAATCCTTGATCAAAATTTCCGAATTAATAAATAAATTATCATTAACAGCCTATCATTTCTGAATTAAAACTTTAAACTTTTTGTTGTTAAATTTTTATAATGAAATATACAGGGTCAGAATTTAATTTTCTTAACAAATAGTTATTGTATGAAAAGTTCATATTTGCCAATCATTCTTCCAAACAAATATGCTCGTGCTTCGAAGTTAAATCAGTCATATGGTAGTGCTTTTACCATAACTCAAATTTAATGATTATATAAGTTCAGGTTCTTTTGTTTACTAAACATTCGTGCAAACAAATATATGTATGCTTCGAAGTTATTAAATAAGTCGTATGTAAAGCTTTCACCATAACAACTCCAACAATTCAAATTTAATGATTGCAGAAACATATTGTTTACCAAACATTCATCCTAACAAATATACGTACATTTCGTAGTTATTAAATAAATATGTAATGATTTCACAATAACACATCAAACAATTCAAATTTAATGATTGCATAAGTATTTTATTTACCAAACATTCATTCAAACAAATACACGTATGCTTCTGAGTTATTAAATAAGTTGTTTGGTACTGCTACTACCAACTTTCTCACTTTCGTTTGCTGATAATGGCAGCAGTCAAAGAAATGAATCAGCTTTCACGAGCGCAGAAAGAAGAAAGGTTAATGGGGAAACCTTTATAAATCATTATAAGACAAGTGGATGTGGCAACATCACGTTGTACTTATCTGACACAATGATCGATGCGATCGGAGCAGCACCTAGTCGGCTGGTTACTGACCCGATACTTGTTGCTGATGGGACCCGTAATAATCTATCCCACATCATAAATTGTGCTGCAATTCAGTGTCATTCGAGTTCCACTTGGGGCGAGCTTTTCGAAACGCTTCTGCTTATCTTCTTTCTGTGAGAGAATGAAGACATTGATCTTCGTTGCAGTTAAAATTTCCTGGCAAGTTTGCGTTTTGATTGTAAGTTCTCGAATCGCATCAGATGACAACAGGTGGTGATGGTTGTTCTTTCATCAAGGTTTGATACTTTCAACACCTACTCGACGTCTTTCGTGTTTTTGAGTAATGAGATTCATTACGTCTGTATATCATGATGAAGTGGCTTTTGAAATGTTCTCTGAATTTCGTACACTTTGGTATATTCTATTTTTTTCCCAATAATAAATTTTCGATTTCTATATTTATTAAAAAATATAGATTAAATTAGGTTATTAATTCTCGTATATCCAATATGCAGACAAGAATATCGTTCAGTATTCATTGAATTCCATGAAGTGGGTGGGAGGTATAAACGGCAATTCCTTACAGAACCATGCTATTAATTGATTTAAAGACACTTTATAAGCTAAGTAGCATTTCTAAACTAAATATTAAACAGTTAATGAAAATGAATAAAAGTTTTCCAAAAAAAGAATTTAAATAACATTATTTATATTTTGTATATGTATATTTTTTGTATATTTTATGTATATAAATAACATTATGCATTATAATGTATATTTTTGAACATCTCATCAAAGAAAGTTTTTTTGTTTGTTTTTCTAATAAAAATATAAACATGATTATGTTATATCATGTAATTATTTGGAATTTTTGAATATCCAATTTGTTTAAATATTTGATTGATATAAGTTAGTTTTAATTCTTAGACGGAGTTTTTTCTTAAATGAAGTACTTAGGCAAAAAAATATTATATAGGTATATAAGTAGTTATAAGTAGTCTAGTATCAATTAGGAAAAATAATGTATAACTTGTTTTCTATTCTAATCCAATAAATAAAATAAACAGATTTAAAAGTATAATTTCTTCTGTAATTTTTTTCTAATTATAAGCTATTTGTTAAATCGAAATAATGTATTTATTCAATTTCATAATTTAAAACTGCCTGGAAACTGAAAATGAATGTTATTTAAATTTTAATTGAAATCATTTTGTACTCATTTGTGCAATCACAAAATTCAGATTGTCGTCCCAACTATACAACATTAAGTACATACACATCTACTAGAATTTAAAAAAATCACTACCATTCCCCCCCCATTCTTATTAAAAAGGCATAGCAAAGACTTGATCAACATTCACACTGGGAGATCTCTCATCAACATTAATACAGCTATGCATTATCTTTCTGCTCCAACTATTCAGAGAAGAGCAAGGTTACTGAATAAGCACATTTTCGAAAACACAAACGTGCAGGGATTGATCAGCTGTTTTTCAAATCTACTAGAATTTTAAAAAATTGCTGCCCTTTCCCCCCCTTTTTAAAAAAAATCGAAATAATAGGCTTAACAAAGACCCGAGAGGTCTGTCATCAACACTAACACATTATCTTTCTTTTCCAACTCTTCAGAGAAACGCAAGTGTAACTGAATAAGCACGTTTTCGAAAACACAATCATGCAGGAAATGATCAGCTGTTTTGCACCTTCCGAGCATCCAAAATTCAAACTATCATTCAGATTATGCAACATTGAGTATGCGCAAATCTACTAGAAAAAAAAATTACTGCCATTTTTCCCCATTTTTATTTTAAAAAATCGAAAGTATAGGCTTAAAAAAGACCTGGGGCATCTCTCATCAACAGTAATACAGCTACGCATTATCTTTCTGTTCCAACTCTTCAGACAAGTGCAAATGTTACTGAATAAACACGTTTTCGGGAACACAATCGTGCAGGAAAGGATAAGCTGTTTTGCCCCTTCCAAGCACCCAAAATTCGAACTATCATTCCAATTATGCAACATTAAGTACACAAAAATCTACTAGAATTAAAAAATAGCTGCCATTTACCACGTCCTTATTGAAAATCTAAAGAATAGACGTCAACACTAACACATCTACGCATTATCTTTCTGTTCCATCACTTCTGAGAAGACCAAATGTTACAGAATAAACACGTTTTCGAAAACACAATCGTGCAAGAAATGATCAGCTGTTTTGCACCTTACGAGCATCCAAAATTCAAACTATTAAAATTATGTAACATTAAATTCACAAAAATCTACAATAATTTAAAAAAAAATCTCTGCCATCGCCCCCTTTATATAAAAAAATCGAAAGAATAGGCTTAACAAAGACTTCGTAGATCTCTCATCAACACTAACACATCTATGCATTATCTTTGTTACTGCTCTTCAGAGCAGTGCAAATGTTACTGAATAAACACGTTTTCGGAAACACAATCGTGCAGGAAATTATCAGCTCTTTTGCACCTTCCATAAACATTATCCTTCCTGTCTATAAGGGAGCGGAAGTTAGTCTTCAGTTCGATAATCGCCAAGAAAAAGCATTGGTAAATAATACCCCAATGACCATCTCTATCGGGAAGAAAATAAAGAGGGTTACATTTTACTGAACGTGTAAAGTGAGTATTAATAGTTGTAACTGGCTCATTCTCGGTTCGAATATCCTTTGCATTTTCTTTCTTCTTCTTTTCTTTGCAATCATGTATAAGTTCACTCTTGGAATCATGTCACGTTGCTTCCAGTTCAGCACCATTATGCATTGAAATTAGTTTACCTCCCTTTTTATTTTTGCGTATCCTTTAATGTCTTAGAGAGCTGTTGTCAATATTATTATACTTTATTTGGCTCTAGTATGATGTGCTGTCAATTGGCTTTATGTGTTTGCTGCGGGCGTGTTAAGTGCCTTGTTTTCCGGTTTGTAAGTCTTATTTATGTTTTTCTTTAGCTGAGAGCTCGGGCTTATTAGAATAGCAATGAGTTTCGTGAAACTTTCACTGTAAAGTGATCTGTTTGTTTTTCTTGATGACGAAATTTTTCTGTTGTTTTGATAGCAAAACCAATTTTGAACAAGCGAATACTTCTATATGTTAATAATGCCTTTTGTGTTGGTTGAGGGAAAACACAAAATAATGAAGTATTTGTTTTTACCTCTATTGCTTATGATATTTGTATTTATTTCGATGATATTTCGGTTTTGAAATATAGCCGCATTGAAACAAAACGTTACCGAGTCTGCATAGCTGAATGGTAATGACGCTGGACTTGTAGTCAGGAGACTATGTGATCGCATCCCAGTAGACTTAAAATTTGTTTAAGTGTTTTTCCTTTATTTCGTGTTCCAGAAGAATCTGGTGCTTTCTTTCATTTAAAAGATAAGTGCTCTAGACTTTTCTTCTGTCTCCAGAAAGGTATTCTGCAACTTTCCCTACCTGTATAAAAGTTGAAGATCTCTCAGTCTCAGTGTTCTTAGTTCAGACTTGAGTTAATAAATTGATTTAACTCTACTTCTTGTGTCTTCTTGAGTTCTATCTACGTGACAAATTTTTTGACATAGGTTCTACAATTGGATTCCATACAATTAGCTTTTAATTTTTTTAATTCTTGGAAAATCACCAGCTTTTAAGAACTTTATTTCAATTGATTCTTTTACATCATTTTCTGAGCTATTGTTTTCAAAATAACTTTTTATACTTGGACAAACACAGTACAATATCGCATATTGAAGGTCCACAGATAATTATAGAAAGTTTAAAATATATTGTTGGATAATAATGGTAGGTTAAAAAGGATATCTTTTTAATGCAATATATTCTTAGTAATTTTCCTGATTTAGGGTATATTTCAGATAAGAAGGCATTTCTAAAACACAAACTACGAAATCAACACGTTTCATATTGAAAAGGGTATTTAATTATAAAATTTATGTTTATTACACAAAATACACAAAATTATACAAAAAATTATTCTATATGTAATAAATTTTACAACATATAAATTAAAATCTCGATAGGTATTTATTTTGTGGGTTAGTTAGATTACTGACATTCATTTAGTAAATTGATTGAGTACTGCTAAAACCAGTTTTATGATAGCAATTTTTTTGAATAACAAAGTATTCATTCTTTTTAATAGTGTTTTATCATATTTCAAATGATGGTTTGTTGCCAGAGAAATAAAACACACTTCCAAATGCCAGGTGTCTACTTCTAATGGTTAAGGTGATGTTTAGTTTTATATGCGGTCACGAAAAAACTCAGAAGATAATTTATTTTAAAAAGTGAAAGAAAATCAAAACAAATAAACTTATGCTCTCGCAAAACAAATATTACAATAAAAATAATTGAATATAAAAAAAACTTTGAAATTTTGTAAAGCCTGCCTTCTTTACATTATGTTGTCAATACGTATTTCTGCTTCTTTATTTTTATTTAGTTTGATTCGAGTTATTAGACTTTAATTTACGTGCCATCGCACAATTTCAAAGTGAAGAAAAAAATCATACTTAGAATTCTTCTTTTGATTTATTTTTCAAAATTGGTAATGAGATTTTAAAAATACCGAAGTTAAAAGTAGAAAATCCCTTTTCAGCTTTTAATTTTTAAAGTATAGCAGGTATCGAAAAACTTTTAATACAAAATTTTTATTTGTATTATTAGCATGGTGTTAGTTTTATAATATTTATGTTCACTTTAATAACACGCTAATATGTTTAATTTTTTTAAAGTACACTAGAGAAAGACTTCAAAGAGTGAGGGTAGTGCAAAAAGTTTTAATTTCAATGATTACGATTTTTGGTAGTGTAAAGAATTGCAGAATCAAAGATAGAGCAACCTGATGCACAATATTGTACGATATTATATGATATTAGCTGACATCCCACAATATTATACATTATTATGATAATGACCAATGTCACACAATGCTGTAATTATTGTGAATATTGATCAATGTCACTCAGTATTGTATACATTTTGAATATTGATCAATGTCACACAATATTGTTCATATGGGGAATATTGAGCAATGTCACTCTATATTGTAAATATTGTGTATATTGATCAATGTCACACAATATAGTACATACGGTGAATATTGATTAATGTCACACACTGCTGTACGTATTGTGAATATTGATCAATATCACACAACATTGTACATATTTTTAATATTGATCAATACCACAAAATATTGTACATATGGTGAATATTGATCAATGTCACAATATTAATCAATAATTTGAATACTGATTAACACAACGTTATACAATTAGGTGAATATTGGTCAATATCACACAATATTAGTCAATATTTTGAATACTGATTAACACAATATTAAACAATAATGTAAATATTGGTCAATGTTGCACAATATTATACAATATTGTGAATATTGAACAGAGTCACTCATTATTATACAATATCGTGAATATTGAACAACGTCACACATTATTGAACGGAATTTGCATGCTACAAGGGATATAATTTCAAAAATGTTAAAAAACGCCCTTAGTTTATCTTTTTTTCCTGTCAAAAGTTTGTCTAAATTGTTTATTTAATGCGACGAGAGCCTTTTTTGTACAAAGTCAGTAGCTGTGGTAAGAAATACAAACTTTTTGCAACTACAAACTAATTCTATCGCAGCACCCAATAACTGTCCAAACACATTCTAATGAAAGAGCGAAGAACTGTAATTACTCCTCAGTTCTTCTTGACAACATCGAATAAATACCATTCAAGCCACTCTTTGAGGACTGTAATTTATTCTCAATTGAAAGATGGCTTCAATTGTTTATTTTTCAATCGCTTCAAACTGGGAGTTGTGTTGAAAGTTAAAGGATGGGAACTTGCGGAAATAATTTCGCCCGTTTAAAACGTTTCCGAACAATTAATTAACCTCACATCGTTGTTTTTCGTTTTTTGTTTCACAATGGCCAGACGACCTTTAATTGGGGGGTACGTAATCCACTTTGAGGCATTCCTCTGGCTTCAGCGAGAGGATAAACTCGTAGGAAAAAAAACTGTGTTTGCCCGGGGTTACCATACGAAATGATGTAAGTGATAAATAAATTGGTTCGTTATTCTCACCACGTGGGAAGAAAGGCAAGAGTAATAAAAAGATCATGAACTGGTTTTCATCATTAATGCACTTTGTTCTTCGAGGTACTACGTTAATGCTTGTAGTAAAATTCATTCATGTACGGAGTATGGATCCAATTGTCTGTGCCTTAATTGGAGGAACATGATAACAAGAGCTTTCAAATAATTTTGTTTTATGGTGTTGTTGAGAGCTTTAAGCGTAGGGTGATATCGTTTGCAACTTGGGGCGCAAACTTGGGACACAAAAATAAAAATGAAATTCGTAGAATTTTTGTAATCGAAAAACTCAGTTTGATTTACAAGTGCAAGATGGAGATATGTATTTTATTTTCGAATAAAAGAGCTTTGAAGTTTCCGAATATATTCTAAGAAAAAATTTCTAAAGATTGGATTCTTAAAAAATATTTAAAATTATGATTTTTAGATGTATTGTCAATTATAATAATACAAAATTAATTTGAAAATATAATATATGTTGTGAAAAAGGAAAATTTGTTGTAAATTTTAGTGAAATTTAACTCAACACAAAATTGTAGAATATTGTAGAATTACAGAAAAATAGCAATAATATTTTTCTTTCTGCACAAATTATAGAGTATAATGATGAATGAAATGAACTGAAATCTAAGAAAATTTTGCGATGGATATAAATTATGGGTATAAACATACGTATATATGCATTTTTTCCCATAAAGTTGCTACTTAATTTTTTTATTAACCCCTATAAATGAAAAAAAGTATTCCATCAACAATAAAACTTTTGGTTCATTTCTTTGCCCATATTATTTAAAAGACATGATAAAGTTTTTATGTAAATACCTCTATTAGTTTTTGAGATATTTTATCGGTGGAGAAATTTTACCAAAATAAAAATTTTGAGAAATTTGAAATTAATGGCAAATTTTAGCTGAAAAATATGTGACACTGCATGATAGGTCAGACCACTCTTGTCCTAGAAAAGTTAAATTGAAACAGTTTAAAGAATAGAAAAGCCTGAACTACAAGAAATAAATAAAAAAAAAATTCGCTACTGTCATCGATAACCAGTGCTTTTAATGTAATCGGATACCTTAAAATGTCAAGACATCAGATTAAAATAGTAACAAAATGTATAAACACTACAAAAAATTTTTTTATATTGTTTTATCAAGTTATTCTAAATGTATAGTTTTAAAAATCGTTAAGAAGTTCTTTTCAAAAAATTAGTGTGGGTGTGAGAGAGAGGAATAGTTGATTACACAGTTAGGTAAAACTCCCTAAAATGTATTTTTATCTTCTATGCTTAGTATTCAACAGAAAGTTATTTTTAATTAAATAACTTTCTAATAATTTGTAAATAAACGTCTGAATATTAGAGAATAAATCGATATTAGATATGTAAAGTAAAGAAAAAATAATGAAAAATTCCTGACATGTAATATCGATCCCACATAAATGTGGTGAAATATTTTTGCATTTTTAATCAGTGGTTCTTCCAATGTCATTAATTAACCATAATTTAAATGCCTCAGTGAATAAATGAATAATTTAAAAGCCACAGATTGCACTCTATGTTTTTGAAGTATGGACAAGAATATATTATGGGAGACCGCAAGAATGTGTTACGCTGATGCCCCATGTCCTTCATGGTGTCTTACACATGTGATATTGCTCCGGATTGAGGCAATAGTTGAAAAATAAAATATCTATGAAGGAAGTCAGATAGACGGTCAATAAAGTTTATCATTTCGTAAATGTCAGTGGCAATGAAATTAGAAAAAAAAGTATTTATCTTTGTCTCCATACTTATTTCAAAAATTAAAGGAACAAATTACACATCAATATAAATTTTAAATTTGTAAAACAGCATTTGTTTGAAAAATTTAATGCTTTGTTTGAAAGATATTAAAAGAATATGCCGAAGAATTAAGAGTCATATCAATTTATATTTCTTTTATGAAAAACTAACATTTTATGTTTCTAATAATGCTAGTAGCACTAGGAATGAATTTAAAAAAGTATCTGTGTCTCCATTTGCGAGGAAATTTTGATGTAAATGCTTGAAACATTATCAAATAGACAAATGAGAAAAAAATGAAACCTAACCTAATAAAGATACATTTAAAAGTATAAGCATATACGAAAAATATATGACATAAATACAATTTAATAACAAAATCACACAGTTAATGTAAAATATTTTATATACATTGTATATCCAAAATTAAGTAAAACAACAAATCATGTTCTGTTAAATCCTTTTTATGTATGTATCGAGATGGAGATAGCTACAAAAGTATTTTACGCATAATATTTAAACATTTAATTTAAATGAAAACACAGCTGTCAACAATCACGCGAGAACATTCAAAGTCAGTTGGCGTAACTCAAATGTCTGACTTTCCTACTCCAGCTGGGATAACGCAATGCAGATTATAATTTTTTATTTCCTTTATTTTCATTTAAAAACACTTCAGAATAATCCGAAAGATCATTAACAACATTTGATTTTAAATACATCAAACACAAAGAAAATAAATATAATTGTTAAATAGAAATAAATAGAATCGTTTCTGTTGAGAAAAAAAAAACTTAAGCCATACTTATTTTTGGTGGGATTTGGTCTCAGCTTTTTGGCACAAAAGTTAGTTTTTGATTAATAAAAAATGAATCACTTAATGAACCGGAATAAAAAGTAGCCAATGTTCTATTCCTGACTATTATCTATCAGTGTGCTAAATTTCATCCCATTCCGTTCTGGCGTGATGGAGTAACAAACATCCATCCATCCAAACTTTCACATTTATAACATTAGTATAGATGTTTCAGGCATCTAAATTTATCTAATATATTACAAGTTGTATATTTTTTAAAAGTACAGTTCTTACTTATTTAATTATAGTATTTATACATTTCTTATATTGTTTATGATCAGTTGTCGCGTCAATAATCTCAGGGCTTGACAACAAATTTGGCGACCAAATAGAAGTTACTGGAAAAATTTAATAAATCAATTAATATTTGAAAAAAAAAAAAACTGTAATAACATCGTCATACGCTAAAAATTTAATGAAATGTATTTTTTGAATTTGAGTGAATGAAAAAAAAGGAGAGTGTGAACTAATTGTAGGAATTGAATAAAAATATTTAAAAACATGCAAGAACTCTTTTGTTTCATTTTAAATACCTTAAATAAAGGTTACGGCTTGTCAAACTTCATTCCGGGTCTCTTATCATGTTTAACGGAGCAAGCAACAAGAAATACCACGAATGCGGATATAATAATTCACCAGAATGTCAGGTCCGCATTTTACTTGTTTTAAAAAAACATTCTTTTGATATTTCTCTAGCATTTCATTACCAATAAAAATCTGGCAAGCGCCTATCCAAGCAGAGAATATGCAAATTTTGCAAGAAAAAATTAAAAAAACAAGATCATTTTACTCCCACTTCCTCTGTTTATAGCAAAACTTTTAAACATTTTGGCTTCATCGTAAATACTGAAGTGTGACCTCACCTCTCAAGATGAGATAATCTGGCAAACTCAACTTGATACAGATCTTTTCTGAGAGGTTTCATTGTTAAGAAAGGAATTCCCTGTTTTGCGTAGACGTAGCTGATAATGAGGTACTTTTAAAAGAATTCAACCGAATAAAACTAGGCATGATCATATTTTGAAACAGATTTGTCTTTTGGTTTGTCAGATTTTATTCCTTAATTACTTAAATGATATAAATTGTTTTCAAATTAAGTATTTGCTTTTAAGTTCTTTTTTAGTGAAATATTTATAAAAAATTCCTGACCTGTTTTGCGTAGACGTAGCTGATAATGTGGTGCTTTTAAAGGAATTCAACCTAATAAAACGAGGCATGTTCATGTTTTGAAACAGATTTGTCTTTTGGTTTGTCAGATTTTATTCCTTAATTACATAAATGATATAGATTGTTTTTAAATGAAGTATTTGCTTTGAAGTTATTTTTTATTGAAATATTTATAAAAATCCCCATGAACCACAAAGTATCACACGGGGTATCTGTTTTGCTTAGACGAAGCTGATAATGTGGTATTTTTAAAAGAATTCAACCGAGTAAAGTAAGGCATGTTCATATTTGGAAACAGATTTGACTTTTGGTTTGTCAGATTTTATTCCTTAACCCTTCATTTACTGACGGTACTAAAAATTACCCTTTAAATCTAGCTTATACCTTTACATTATGACCCTTTTTGCTGTTTGTCTTCTAAACAGCACAGATAATGTAACCCAAATGACATGAAGTTAATATAACACAAAAGAAGGAATTGAAAATATTTAATTTATAATTAAATCAATTAATATATTTCTATTATTACATTATTTTCTGGGGTTCCCTGGGATTATTCTGCAAGAATACTAAACGATTGGTGTAAAAATGAAGTTAAAAAATGGATGGCAACATAATTCTGTAAATAAAGGGTTAATTACCTAAATGATACAAATTATTTTGAAACCAAGTATTTGCTTTGAAATTATTTTTTTATTGAAATATTTATAAAAATTTCCGTACACCACAAAGTATCACAAGAGGCACTGAAATATCACTCTGTTTTGCTTAGACGAAGCTGATAATGAGATACTTTTAAAGGAATTCAACCGAATAAAACGAGGCATGCTCCTATTTTGAAATAGGTTCTTTTTATTTCTTAATTACATAAATAATATAGAATATTTTTAAATGAAGTATTTCCTCTGAAGTTATTTGAAGCAAATAACATAGAATTGCCTTCAACAGCTCACTCTGCCATAAAATCCACGAATGGCATGAATTATTTTGGCTGTGATCATTCAGATCTTAGAAAAGTTACTTTACAAATAATTTAGCTTAAGTTTTATTATACAATTCATTCATTTAAATTGCATACCTGACTACAATCCCAATTTTCCATAAGGAACTGTACCCCTTTTTTTTCGTACAATAATGGCTGAAAAGCGAAAGGGCGATTGTTAAAGCATTATCTCTTCGAGTTGTAATTAAGATTTGAATTCCTCGGTGGTTTTGCTCAAAGGCTGAGGGTGTTGCCGAATCAGGGGCGTACGAGGGATATTATTGATGATGCGGAGGTCCTAAAGGGGGCCCAAAGGACGGGGAGAGGTCAAAAGGCGGGAAACCGTACAAATGACTTAATAAATCATGTTGTGAAAGAGACGGTGGGAAACAGCAGATGGCAGATATTATGCAGAGAGCCAGTTAACGAGGGAGAAAGGAGAGTTAGGATATCAAATAAGTATGCTTAGAGTTTAAATGGCTTAAGATTAAATAGATATTACTTGTTAGATTACTGCTCTTATTAATATGTTACGAGATATATATGCTTCGGAAAATTATATTTTAATTTTCAAAATAACAAAAATTGAACACTCATAATAGAAATTAGATTATATAAATTGAGGAAAGTTATTGAAATTATAAAGCTTTCATAAAATATTTATTACATTTAATCACTGCAGTTGTAAAAGTCATATTTTTGTATTTCACGTGAAATAATGATATTAAAGGCTGTCATTTCTTTCTTCAATTTATATTTTTTTCAATGTGTTTGTTGCATATATCCAATATGCTGTTATTATAATGCTAACAAAATTATTCAAAAAATTATTTAACTTTTCAAAAAAATCTATAAATAAGCCATGCTGCAGGAGAGAAATTTATCCAATTACTCCTTTTCCCCTCGTTCAAAATTATATTCAATTTACAAAAAAAAAAAAATAATAATCAAGAGTTTATTATTTATTTCGTAATGTATGGAATTATGCAAAAATTAAATTAATTAACTGTTTGTTGTATATTAAGCATAATTATAAGAAACACAATTTTTAGTAATGCCTTGGATACAAATTCGAAATGATTAAATTCTGCTGAATTGGACTGATTGCTTTTTTTTTGTTAAATAAAGCAAGTGTTGTTAATTATATCCATCAATTGTTACATCTTCATTTCAGCATTTTTTTTTTTTACATAAGTAAGAAAAGTTCCTACTAGTAGAGAACTTACTGATGAAATAATTTTAAAAAAAATCCTGAATTTGATAATCTCATTTATGTAATTACATTGAAAATTTGGAAAACGTAAACATACGTTTAAAGAAGCATAATCAGCTGTCTAAACTCAATTTTTCCAAATTTTATTTGTCTTTTTTTTTTTTAATTCTAAGAAGGGACGTATAAAATTGGGCTGAAAGATTTTTTTTTTCATTTTAACAGCTTAAATTTAATATAACAAACATTATTATAAATTGATGAACATTGTTAATTTAACATTTATTTATTTATTATTTGAAATTTATATTTATAGATAAATTTGTGCAATAAATAATTATATATGATATACCATTTATGTAATAAATAATTTAGGTAAAAAATAAATTAATATGTAGTAAATAATTGAATTATTTATTACATAAATTTTAATAATTATTATGTAATAAATCATTTATATAATAACGTTTTTTAATTATTATAACAAATGCTTATCAATTATTATAATAAATGTTTATAAATTATTATAGTAACTGAGAAACATTTATTTACTTTTATTTATTATTATTATGGATAAACGTATATAAATAAATTTTAATAATAGATTTATTGATAAACATTATTATATAAATAAATAATTTATATAATAATGTTTATCAATTATTATAATAATTGATAAACATTTATATATTATTACATTATTAAATAAATTTTAATAATAGATTTATTGATAAACATTATTGTTTAAATAAATGATTTATGTAAGAATTCGTATCAATTATTATTATAAACATATGTAAATAAATTTTAGAAATAGATTTATAAAAACCGAATACTACTTTCCCCAAAATTGTTTTCCCATGCAATTGGGAACCTATTAACTTGACTTCTCTTTGAGACAATACCAAAATTTTGATCTGTTTCTTATTTCAAAAGGCGAAAGACGAGTTCTTAGTCCGGGTGCCTCAAAATGGGTGAAATTGATAATCATATGCAAGAGGATTACTTTCCTGGGGTCATTGAAATATCTACTACAGGCCTACTCCCCGCCTTTTAGTTCATCCCCCTCCCCCTTCCATTCTTATTATTCCCTCAAAAGACAGGGCCTCAATTTAAAACACGGATCTGGAATTGAGAGAAACATTGTTTAAACTTTATTATTATTATTCTTTTTATTCTTTTGTTACTTTTCCCATCTTCTTTTGGGTTTTCGTGCTTTATCTTTTGCACGTTTCGGTCGGCCGCAATTTAGTAGCCGCAATCAAAAGAATTTCAGTTTTCGTAAGACGTGTGCATGCGAAAAAACGAATATTCTATTTCATTCCATTCTTAGAGAAGAGGTGTGTGGTTTTTTTTTATTTTTTATTTTTTGCTGCGTTCCCTCCACACGTTGTTGAACTGATAAAGAATGGTCGTCTGTGAAACCTTTTGCAACGGTCTTAAGAGAGACTTCATTAAATCACGGTCTTATGTAACGTCCTGACACGCGTTATGCAATTCTGGAGCCCCAGGTAGCTGCCCCCTATTGAAGCATCTTTATTGGAAATGGATAGTTGGAATATTAGATATTCAGGATAATGAATGCTTTGAAAAAAGTTCTCATAAGGTACTTCACTTAGAATGAAATAATGACTACTCCTAAAATTGCTTTTAAGCGTCGGCTTAGTATCAGATCCATGATTTATTTCTCTAAAGATTTTGGGTCATAAATCCAGATCTCTATATTTTCATATTTAAAATGTATTATTAAAATTTATTTAATAATATAATAATACATAAATGTTTGCCAATTATTATAATAATTGATAAACACATATAAATGTTTATCAATTATTATACTAATTGATAAACTTTTTTTATAATTATTGATGACCTTTTATTATAATAGATAAGCATTATTATATAAAATATTTATTTATATAATAATGTTTATCAATAAATTTGTTTATCTAAAATAATAGTTGATAAAATATATAAATGTTTATCTATTATAATAATAATTGATAAACATTATTATATAAATTATTTATTTATATAATAATTTTTATCAATAAATCTATTATTAAATTTTTTATATATGTTTATCTATAACAAAAATAATAAACATATAGATTTTTAAGTATAATAATAATTTATAAACATATATAAACGTTTATCAATTATTATAATAATGGATAAAAATGTATTATAATGATTGATAAATTATTATATAAATTATTTATTACATGTTAATTAATAAAATGTATGTAATAAATTTTCTAATTAAATCACGGTGTTATGTAACATCCTGACACGAATAATGCAATTCTTGAGCCCCAGGTAGCTGCCGCCTATTGAAACTCAAGGATAATGAATGCTTTAAAAAAGTTCTTATAAGGTATTCGCTTAGAAATGAAGTAATGAAGACTCCTAAAATTGCTTTTAAACGTCGGATTAGTATCAGATTCATGATTTATTTCTCTAAAGATTTAGGGTCATAAATCCAGATCTCTATATTTTCATATTGAAAAAAAAAATGCCTCTCTTGTCAAAAGGCATTTAAATTAACTTTCTCAGTATTGTTTTTTATGAAATCAGTGGAAGCTACTGTTTTTTGAATTAACTGATAATGGTATTCTAAGCTCTTTCTATTAGTAAGAATAATAATGAAACCAAAATTAATAAGTTTTGATTCATGCTCTAAAGCGGTTTTTAAACCCAATTCTTTGATAAGAGTTGTGATAAATAGCTCTTTTTATTATAAAGTTCTGTAAAGAGTTTCAGGTCACTTGTTCAGTATTTTCCCATCATAATCATCTTTGAAGAATGTGTTGCGTTACATTACGCAAGTCATTATAAGCGGATTAATTATAGTTTTTCGTTTGAAATGAAAAATGGATGAAAACTAGCAAAAACAATAAAGACGCCTTCTAAACTTTTCCTTTATGAAGCAATAAGTTTTTCAACTTTTTATTTTTTGCTGTTTAAACCTGAAATTTACGAAAATTTTTTACCATTAAAAAATGTATAAATCCGACCTTTTAAAGTACAAACGAATAGGTAATAAGTTTTTACAATATGCAAATAAGTTTCTCGTCTTTTTATTTTTTCGCTGTTTAAAACTGAAAATATTTTGCTATTTAAAAAAAAACTTATGAATCGGACTTTTTAAAGTACAAATTTACTTTTATATGAACTATTTTAATTTAACTATTGTTTGTTAAAACCATTGAAGTAATTTTTTATAAAATGAAATTATTTTAAATATTAACGGTCTCTTAAATGCTTAACCTATTCTCTAGGTAAGTTTATTCTCTAATTTGCGATGATAAATTATTATTGTGAATAATATAAATTATAATTGTAAATATAATTGTAAAAAGTTTGCAATAAAAAAGTGCACAATAAAATGCCAAAATAAGAAATCATAATTAACACTTCAGATTTAATAACAAGGAACTAAAATTAAAAAATGCTTAAATTTCACTCTTTCTGCTTTAAAATATTTATAATTTTATGTAATAAATAAGTTGTTGTCTTCTTTAAAAAAAAGAGGAACGGTACGACAGTCTATAAAATAGGAACAAGCAAATATTCATTTTTATATATTAAATCTGTGTGTTCTTATCGAATTGTAAAACTTGGTGTTCTTTCAGAATGGTAATCAAGGAAACTGTTTATTGTATCCCGCGATTCATTTAATATCCGTTCGGAATTCTCAAGTTTGATTTTAGAAAATGTGATTAAAATATTTTCTTTTTAAATTGATTAAACGTAGAAAATATATTTATACCATAAAATCGTTAACATAGTTGAAAAGATAATTTTTGTAAATTAAGATGGAGCGAAAATATTTGAACTACAATATTTTTGGCAGCTACTCCGAAAAACGCTAAGATTTCATTAAAATTTTAAAAACCCCATAGTTAGTCTTCCCAAAACTTTCTCACATAATGAAGAGAAAAATAAATAAGAATGATTTGCATACTATAACTACAAAATATTAACCTTTAATTTAGATTTAGCGAGTTATTTGGAGATTTATAGAGATATAAATAGATGCGGTTGAGATTCGATTTTTTTAAATTTATATATTTGTACGACCCTATAACCATCCCGTAGATGCTAGCAATAAGCTGACCAAGTTCCATTGCAATCGGATGAACAATTTAGGAATGCATAAGAGACATACAGACAAGTATTCATTTTTTATTTATAGAGATGTGTATGTGTGCTTTCCTTTCAGTTAGTTATTCAATTTTTTAAGTAATATTTTTCTCTTGGATATTCTCTCCTCCCCCTCTACTGTTCTCACCCCCCCAAGGGAATGCACCTCATAGGTTGAGAATCGATGTTCTAAACGCATATTACTGAGCAGATTAGAACCAAAATTTAACACTTAAAATGCAATAATAGCCACGGCATTACATACCAAATTTGACACATTTAAATTGTAGAGCTAATTAGGTTTTAGAAGTACGGATCGACGACAGATGGTCAGTTTCTATTATATTTGACCTAAAATTTGCTTGATGAATTTTCTTGAATTTTAAAGAATCTTTACATTCATTTTTATCGGATATGTTTTCGAAATCATCTTTAAAAAGTCTTCGTTTACCAAATTATAGTTATCAGAATTACAGAAATCTCTTTATTACATTAAAACATCAAATATCAAATTAAAATTACAAATTATAGTTGATTACAGAATATTAAATTTTAAAATTTCAAAAATAGGAAAAAAAATAATTGGCAAATTGTGAATTGAAATATAAGTTTTGATTATTTAAGATGAATTCATTCTAAATTAAGCTAGCTTTATTAAAATATTAAAGGTGGAGGATCTTAACGAAAGTATGCTAGGTAACGCGGCTATAAATCGTAGTACTACTATTCCCGACTTTAATTAATTCTTAATGTTAATTCTTAACTAAGCGCTTCAGCTTAATTACGCTTGTTATTAATTTAATTAAAATCATAAACTATTTATAAGACGCATATTTATAATAAGTTTTGACAACTTGTTGCATAAGGCAATCTTATGTAAACCGTACCTGAAAAATCTAGAAATTCCACGATTTTCTAAAATTCGTTAGTTTTTGTAATTCATCTATCAAAACAATACAAAAATGCAATCATTTTTCTTCAATTATTTAATAACTTATTAACAAATGCTATGATTGTAAAATTCCATCCGCTAAAAGTTTCATATTCTTGACTGCTGATAGACACTTGAATTCTTCCAATCACATCTTCCTCGAAGAGGAAGTCTCGTTCAGACCAAATTTTGTTCTTCCGTTTTATAATAAGTTTTGAGAACTTGTTGCATAAGGCACTGTTATGGAAACTGCACCAGACAAATCTAGAAATTCTCCCGATTTTCTAAAATTTGTTGATTTTTGTTATTCATCTATCAATACAATACAAAAAAAGCAATCAAATTTCTGAAACTATTTAATAACTTATTAACAAATGCTATGATTGCAAAATCCCATTCTTTAAGAATTTCATATTCTTGACTGCTGATTGACACTTGAATTCTTTTAATCACATCTTCCTAGAAGAGGAAATCTCATTCTGACCAAATTTTTTTCTTTCGTTTTATAATAAGTTTTGACAACTTGTTACATAACGCCTGAAAAATCTAGAAATTTCACGATTTTCTAAAATTTGTAGGATTTTGTTATTTATCTCTCAATAGAATACAAAAAAAGCAATCATATTTCTTGAACTATTTAATAACTTCGTAACAAATGCTGTGATTGCAAAGTCCCATCCGCTAAGAGTTTCATATTCTTGATTGCTGATTGACCCTTGAATTCTTCCAATCACACCTTCCTCGAAGAGAAAGACTCCTTCAGACCAAATGTTTTTTCTTCCGTTTTATAATAAGTTTTGACAACTTGCTACATAAGACACTGTTATGGAAACTGCACCAGAAAAATCTAGAAACTCCACGATTTTCTAAAATTTGTTAGTTTTTGTTATTCATCTATCAATACAATACAAAAAAGCAATCAAATTTCTTGCACTATTTAATAACTTATTAACAAATGCTGTGATTGCAAAAGTCCATTCTCTTGAAGTTTCATATTCTTGATTGCTGACTGACACTTGAATTCTTTTTATCACATCTTCCTAGAAGAGGAAGTGTCCTTCAGACTAATTTTTTTCTTCCGTTTTATTAACTTCAGTTCATCGACACAAAAGGCAAATTCTCCCTGTCACTTTCGCTTCCTACTCCCCTTCCTTCAATTCGACAGACAGGGACTGATGTGACAGATAACTCCCGTGGGTTAATCCGGCGATATGGCATCACGAATCGAGCGGGCGAAGTGAAGTGAACTCATCGTCGTTATTCGTAATTGTGACTCCTACGCTGGAGCAGAAGAATGTTATGAGAAAAATGAAAGTTTTCAGATTACAAAGGATTAATGGCGGTTCTCCTGTTAGTTGGTGGGAAGTGTTTACGAAAAACTCATGACTGACATTAAGTGTAATCCGATTATGTATTTTATGCATAAATAGGAGTTGGTAATTGGTTATGACAGCAGCATATTTGCTAATTCTTTCCCGTTGGAATAACATGTTTCTCATAAATAAAGATTAAAATTCTTGAAAATATCCAGCCATTAAATTCTCCCAGTTAAGAGTTAAATGAAATTTCAACGTTTTATTCATCGTTAAAATGTCACTTATGAATAATGCCTTTCATTTTAATAACGTTTATGCGTGTATAATCTTGAAAAAGAATCTCTATTTTTCTCAAGCATTTTAAAATTTATCTTCAAATAATGTAATTAAAGTTTTTTTTTATATATATAAAAAAATTTATGTAATAGACTCGGGAATTTTAAATTTGTTATTTTTTATGAGAATAACTTCCAAGTGAATTCCTTTTTCCTTTTTAAAAAAATAAAATGCAATTTTTGAATAATGGCCGACATTTTAATAATATTTGCACGTGTATTGTCGTTATAATCTTGAAAAAGTGTCAAGTTTTCTAAGAATTTTAAAATTATTCTTCAAGTATTATGATTAAAGTTTTTTTTAAAAACCTTTTATCATAATATTTGAAGATTTTTTGTAAACAAAACTTTACGTTATAGTTTTGGGAATTTTAAATTTGTTATTCTTTCTTGGAGTAAAATTCACGTAATTTTCTTCTTTTATATCCCAATAAATATTATTTTTTATCTGAAATGTATGCTATTTTTATCAGTCAGAATCTGGGCCCCTTTGTGTTTTATATAATAAGTAAGCAAGTCATTTACAAAAATTGTAATTCTTTTTTTTTTTTTAATTTATTTGATTTTTTCTGACTTTACGTGATGAGATTTGCAAAATATTAGCTAAGTTTCAATGTCTACGTAGAAATTAATTTTTATAAAATTTTAAAAACAATATCGATAATGATATGAGATGTGAAATCTTACTTAATATTCTTTTTACAGAATTATTTACAAAAATCAATAATTTATAGTAACCTCTTTTTTTTTAAAGAAACGGTTCACATCATTGAAATATAATGCAAAATAATTTGATAAAATCCCTTTTATACATATTTAGTTGACCTTGTTATTATGCGTAGAAAAGAGTACAGTAGGAAAAAAATGTTAAACTTCTACCTTTTTTTAACAAGATTATTAACAAATTAAATATCGAAAGCTTTTTAGGTTTCATTATCTGCATTGCTTTCATGCATAAGAAAACATTCCTCTGTTGCAATATTTTCCCACTGGAATGTTTTGAAATGGTTAAGGTATCCTACCATATTAAAAATACTGGTTATCGACCACATTAACGGGTTTTCTTTATTGTTATTTCTTGTAGCTCAGAATTTCCTGTTTCCAAAATAGCTCATTTTTTTTAGGAAAAGCTTGATCCATCCACCAGGGAAATTTTAAACAAAACATATTTTTCAGCAAAAATTTGTCTTTAAAACTTTAATTTTCATAAAAATTCGCCACCGATAACATGATAGTTCAAAAACTAACTCAGGTATTTACATAAAAAATCGTGTGTGGGTTTTAAATAATAATGACAATGAAATGAACCAAAAGCTTTATTGCTGGTGAATACTTTTTCGTTTATAGGCGTTTTTAGAAAAATTACGTTGTGAATTTATGGAAAAAAATGTATAAAGGCCTATATTTTTACCCATAACTTTTTTGCATCTCAAATTGTTTCCTAGATTTTGGTTCATTCCATTTATCATTATATTCTATAACTTGTGTATAAAGACAAATAGAATTGCTGTATTATGATTTCGTGTAAAGTGTCGGCCGTTTTGGTTAAATTTCATTAACATTTACATCAAATTTTCCTATTTCTCAAAATATATTATATTTTCAAATAATTTTGTTCAATTTATAGTATTTTGTATTATAATTCACAATACATCTAAAAACAATTTTACATAATTTTGAAAAAAATCCAAATTTTTAAAAGCATAATCGGATACATAGATATACTTTATTTAAAACAGCGAATCCATTGTTACATTTTACTAACCATATCTAAATTCCCACTTACACTATCAAAATTGTCCTTGAACGTTTTGGGAAACAAAGATTGATCTTTTTCCCTTTTTATTCAGATAAAATTCGAACTTCCATCGAGGCCAAGTTCAAGGATGGTATCAGCATCTCCTTCCTTTTGTTTCCAAAAAGACTTTCTCTAATATGTAAAACCATAATCAGCTTACCACTCATAATTCAATTTATTCTCCCTCAGTTACTTCCTCATTGTATCCATCTACCTCATGCAGGCGGCTTTCTTTAAACATCTGAATGGAGAACTTGTAAAAGGCAGTGATTCTTATCAGAAAATGTGTCATTGATCGGTCGGGAAATAAGTAGCTGCTCGATGATTTCGATCAGATGAGAATTGCTCGTATGTCGTTCGAGACGCCCACATTGTTTTCATTGACCTTCTGATTTGGGTTTTTGTTGGGTTGCATTTCAAATTTGTTAAGAATAATAGTTAAACTTAAATTTTTATAAAACAACAATACAAGCCTAATGCTAAGTGAAAATTCTATTATTATATTCTAACTGGTACCCGGCGCGTTGCTGTCGCAGAAGAAATAATCTTGGAAATATCGTTCGAAATTTGAAATAGTTATCTTTTTTCATAAAGAATGATAAAGGAGAAGCACAAATAGTATTTAACTATTACGTTAATATGTTCTTAACAACTTTGGTTTTATTTTCATACTAGCTGGTACCTGGCGAGTTGCTGTCGCAGAAGAAGTAATCTTGGAAATATCGCTAGAAATTTAAAATGACGGTCTTGTTTAATTAAGAATGATACTTATATTCTTGCCAGCAATGAATACATTCATTGAAATGTAAGTGTATGTAAAAGAGAAGACTTAATAGTGTGTATTCTAATTTTATTATTCTATTTCACAAACAAATATTCATTTTTATAAATAAAAATTGTGTATTCGTTTAGAATTGCAAAGCTTGTTCTTTCATAATGGCAATGAAAGAAACTGTATATTATATCTCTTTATTCGTTTCATATTCGTTCAGAATTCTCAAGTTTAATTTTATATTGGTCTATATTATTCAATAATATCTGAGCTTATTCTTTAAAAAAATCTATGCGGGATCTTTAAACATCTGAAGAGATTTAGAGATGGCTTTTAATTTCATCAAAACCATATCACATCGCCTAACTCTTAAAAAAAAGAAAGAAGTACTATCTAATTTTATAACAAATATTACTATGAATGTTATAAAATGGGTTTTGATTAATCGATAAGTGAACTAAAATAATAATAAAAATACATTATGAACATTTTTGTAGTGTAACGAAAAGCGGAAAAAATCAATTTAAATGATATTTTTCTAAAGTGAAACCTCCCATAGGTTAGTGAACTATTTGATATAGTAAAAAATTCCTTATGTTCAATTTCTCTTGAATATATAACCTATTCTTTCAAATTTCTGTATAAAATGACTTTAAGCAAATTAAATTAAAAATTAAACTTAAAATTACTTTAGAAGAATTAGATCGGTTTCCCATCGGTTGAAGAAAAAATTAGTAAAAAAAAATAAATTACATTCTCGATGTATACATATTCAGTTTTAATAATAAAAATTCGTTATTTGTTTGAAAATATGATAGTAAACAATTCCCTTACTTCCGTTTCTTAGTATATTTAAGATGGCATCCATTGAGATCTGAATTTTGTTTCATTCAAAAATCTTTCTGTAGATTCTTTCATTTTTAGAAAGTGCTATCTGTAGTCTTATTTTACATCTTAAACATTCGATCAAGAAATCTTCGATTTTAGAATTTATCTACTCGTAATTTGTTGCTGTTTGGATTTCCACATTTTGAGACATTCTTCAAATTAAACGCAAAACGAAATTTCTTAGAGTTTTTCATTATTGCTTTGAAAAAGTTTTAATTATTGCATTACTATTGAAAGTGAAAAGAAACTGCTATTTCCATCTGTGATACGAAACCTTAGCTATAATCAAGAATGAATTTAACTAATATATTTAATACATATTTTTCCAATAATTGAACCATCTGTAAATGGTGTTAAAGTAATTCAGTTTGTAATTTCTAAAAATATCAGCAAAAAACTTTAAGATTCTTTATCGAAGAAATATGAGTTTAACTCTGTTTTATCCGTAAATTTTAATCCAGTGATATTTATTATATTGCAAACTTTTACTGTATATAAAAATAATAAAATAAAAATGTCCCCAAAGCATTTTTTTGCTTTTCATTTTTTACTCTTTATTGTTAGATACAATTCCCGCTGTTTTAAAAGAATTTTTTGAATGCCTTTTTAAGAAGTTCATATAATGTTAAAAATAGTTTATACACTGCTAATATAATGTTAAAAATAATTTTATACACAATATAATAATAATACACTTTTATTACTTAAAGGATATTTTTAACGTTAAACAATAGACTGCACAAGATGAAACATCTAAACATAGAATCAATGCAAAATGTTTTATTTCATGAAGGATAATTACATCCTGTACTGTTTATAATTATTTAAAAATATCCATTTACTTCATTGTTATCAAACTCTCAATAAAACCTCTTATGATTCTTCGTATTTGTAAACAGATGTTCAAGATAATTGGTTTAGCCGATTGGGTTTCCTTACCATACAAATACGTTTCATTTTTATTCCCAGAGATACTTCTGGTTCAACAATTTGTTGAGGGCGTCACCTTCATTACAAATTTTAAAAAATATGTATATATATTCTAAAGCATTTGCGAGAACGCTCGGATTCTGATTCAAATGATCTATTTTCTAAATGATTTTGCCCTCAGAATGAATGTTTTCTGTTTTGAAAAATACAAAGGTGATGCTTCCAAGTGATCATGGACTCATTGCGTTTTCTCCAAGTCCACCCTAATCTGGGCTCTTTGACCCCAGCCACCAACGGACGGTAGGGAAATCCGAAGGAAGGCACTTAAGTATTGTTTTAACAAGTCTTTCGAGTGCCTACTTCCGGCAATTCTTGGATGAACCTCGGACTGATGGGTTGCACGTTTGGTTGAACGACCCCTGCTTCGAAATGGACGGAATATTGGATTGACAGAAGAAAAAAAGTAAAAGAAATCATTAGGTTTGCAGCTCGCTTGACACGCGTCTGGAGAAGTTTTGGTTGTTTAAGGCTGTTATTGTTCTGTTCGTGCAATGATATAATTCGAATCGTATTAAGACTGTTTTTGGTGTGTTGTTTCTCATTTGGGTGATCATTTTCTTCGGTTATAAAAAAAGAGCGATTTGTTTTCTATGCGAACAGCTCGTTGGGTGGTTTTTCTAATTTATAAAATAATCTTCTTTGAACCAGGGTGTGTGGCCTTCTCAAAATATTTTCGCATATTCTCTAATAAATTATATCTTGTATTTTATTTGTATTTTAAACAAATTATTTCCAAATATATTCCAAAATATTTTCGCATATTCGCTAATAAATTATATTTTATTTATATTTTACTATTTTTCCTCCGCAATATGTACAATTGTATTTGCTCTGGTTTTATGCGTAATAGTTTTGATTTTAAATATTTCGGTGGTATTCTAGAAAATAAAATAGCTAATCATTTAGGAGAACACATTGCCGAGTCTGTATAACTGAATGGTTATGACGCTGGACTCAAAGTTAGGAGATCTTGTGTTCGATTCCGAGAGGACTTAACATTTGTTTTTCCTTTATTTCGTGCTCCAGAAAATTCTGTGTCTTTCTCTAATTTACTATATAAGTGCTCTGGACTTTTCTTACTGTCTCCAGAAAGGTATTCAGGCACTTTCCCTACTTGTGTGAAAGCTGAAGATCTCTCAGTCACAGTGTTCTTTGTTCAGAGTTGAGCCAATAAATAGTTTTCACTCTACTTTCTGTGTCTTCTTGAGTTTTATCTAAGTGACGATATAAATTCAAGAAAGTCGTGAAAAAATATCCCTTATTCACAATCCTTAAGAAAATTGTAACTTGTAAATACTTATGCTTATACTTATACTTATACTTATCTTACTTATATAAAAACATTTCCACCTTTAATGAATTCGATTGCATAATCGTCTTCAGAATATAATCAGTTATACTGCTAATATTCAGTTCTAAAATCTTATGATTAAAAAGAGACAGTGCCAAACAATCAAAGAAACCTTTTTTGAGTCGTTTGCAATTTTTTAAAGTTACAATTATATATTTTCAAGAAAATCTAAAAAAAATATTTTTACTGTCAAGATTTAAAATTTTAGCTTCTGATAGATTTAAATTATTGGCTATAATAATGTCAATTAGCAGTTTTATATTTCACTGGAATTCGGAATATTCTTGCTTTACTTTACAAAGTAATAATTCTTATCCTCAATGGATTAATTCAAATATTTGACTGCGAAATGGTAATCATGCGTTCCGTAAATATCATAATCTGTTAACAGATGCTTAGCAGACGATTCCTTTTCAGATATTTTATAACTGCTACAAATTTTATATTTGTTAAAATATTATTAAAAGTAAAAGGAAACGAATTTTCCTTTTGATAAACATATTTTATTAATATTATTTGGTATAATAACTGATGATCAATTGTAAATCTTTTGAAATCTGGCTATAGATTGTAAATTAAGATGTGAAGTGAAGAGAATAAACAAAACCGATGGAATTCTGAAACGCTTGGATTCTTGTTTTGATTTTAAAGTAAATAAGATGCTCTGCAAGCTACAGATATATATATATATATATATGTATGTATAATATGTAATTTAAAGCCTAAGAACACGGTTAGTTTTCTAGAAAGCATGCTAAATCATGCATAACTTTTCTCATTTGATTAAATAACATATGTAGGAATAAATGATACATGTAGGTAAATGAAATCACACATTATTATATAAAACATTTCTATTAATGGATAAAAATCCATTATTTTTGATTAATAGATGAAATTTCAATTATATATTGTCAAGAAAATCGGAAAAATATTTTTTAGCTGCTAAAATTTAAAATTTTAGTTTCTGATAAATTTAAATTATTGGCTTTAATGATGTCAATTAGAAGTTTCATATTTCATTGAAATTTGCAATCAGAGTAAGATGTTTTACTTTACAGAGCAGCAATTTTTACCCTCAATGGATCAACTGAAATATTTGATTGCAAAATAATAATCATGTGTAATATTTATCTTTTGATTAAATAACATGCGTAGAAATCAATGATACCATGTAGGTAAATGGAATCACATTGATTATATAAAACATTCCTACTAATGGATTAAAATCTATTATTTTTGATTAATAGATGACCACTGTCATTATTAATGAGTGATGCTTTTGAGGTCTTGATCATGAATAAGATTAAGAAAAAATAATTGCTTTAATAGTCTATTTAAGCCCATAATAACGCATGCAACGTTTCGATACTTATGTTTAATGGCTTTTACTACAATTTAATTGAATGTTATCGTTATTCACGTCTCTAATTTCACTTATTGCAATGATTTTGAAAATAAATTTTCTGTCTTTTGCATTTAATCTTAGTGTACAGAAAGGAAGAAAAATTAAATTCGTTTCATTCGGTTCATTGTCTTATGATTTAGTTGTAAATCCATCCTGTATATAAGACGCTTATAAAATTGTGTTTTATGTACTAAATTGCCTCAATTTTTAATTGTTTTCTATTTAGTATAATTATTAAACATAATGAAAACAACATATAAGTCTATAAATTAATTTTTTTGAAATTGCAACAAAGCTAAACCAATGATGGTAAATATAAAGTATTTAATATTCAAAATACCATATGAATAGAAAAAAAAATCAACTTAATTGTGAAAATTATAGTCAGCTGACAGCATGGGAAATTACTTAGGATTGGTTACTTATTCATTTTTTAAAAAATATTAAACCGATCAAAATTATAATGCTGCATGGTGAATTTAATTCCTTTTCGTATTTACATGAATTGCTTTTATGATCATATTAACTGAATAAATATATCCTTACCCCCTTTTCCAAACAAAATCTACATTATATGAAAACGATAAATAAACAGTTTCAACGGTAAATAAGCAGTAGTCTGACTACATTAAAAACACTGGTTATTGCTTGGCAAATTTTTAATTTCGTCTAAAAAAAATTTTTTTTTTCGTTCGTTCGCCACTATACATTGGCGAATTTTTAAAAATTGTTATTACTTGTAGTTCAGACTTTTCTCTTTTGTAATAAAAGGAAAGCCTGATCTGTCATCCAGGGTCACATATTTTCCAACTAAAATTTGTCTTCAATTTTCTTCAAACTTTAATTTTCATAAAAATTCTCCACAATTAACATGATATGCCATAAACTAATTGAAGTATTTACATAATTTTAGCGCATGTTTTAAATATTACGGGCAATGAAATGAACCAAAAGTTTTATTGTTGGTGAAATCTTTTTCATTTATAGGTCTTTTTGTAAATGTGCGGGAAAAATGCACATATATGTATATTTTTACCCATAACTTCTTTGCATCTCAAAATGTTTCTTACATTTTGGCTCATTTCATTCATCATTTGTTATTTTTTTCGTTAAAAATTCGTTATATTTTAGTAAACAATATGCATTGCCTATAAACATTAAATAAATATCTTAATTTTAAAAAAGGTCAATATTCCTTTTCCATAATAATACAATAAACTTATGTGTTAAAACTTTGAAAAAAAAGCATGTAAAATTTGGGTTTTAGCTATAAGAAAAAATATATATTGTATCCTGTACTGTTTTCATTCATTTTTTGTGTGCTGTATTTTCTGAGTTCATTGTTATTCTTCAAAGCGCACGGGTTTGTCTGTCCATTCTCATTACACGTTTCACTTGCGCAGTCGAACTGGGCGGGGCATTGCACTTGACCCTTATTAAGGAGGTGCAAAGGTCAGACGGCTCAGACCACAAATTTTAAACTTTATTCCCCTGTTTATTGTTCGGTCAACAAGAAAGGCCATTCTTCAAGAGTGTGGATGCTTAGAATAAGGAAAAGGCCAACAAATGTAGTGAGATTTACAATTTTGCTCGAGGAAATATTATATTGGGGAATAAGTTCGTAGCATTTTTATGTTGTTTTACAAAGATTTTTTTGCTGCTTGACAAAGTGTATAGTATTCATTCGATAGAGCTCTTTATGTTCAACAAAACTGTACTCATCGTCTTTTTGTGTAATTTAATTTTAAATTACTTTTAAAGTTTAGAAATGGAATGTCCAGGAGGTAAAAATCAACATTTTCGGCACTTGCTCTTTTTCGCTTTTCATCGAGGCCAAAAGGCTGCTGAAACAGCACGGGACATTTGCAACGAATACGGAAAAGGTGTCATAAGCAAGTTTGCAGCATGAAAATGGTCAAGCCTGACTTCCATCCACAGAAGACCATAATTTGTGTTTGGGGGCTGGGGACTGGGAGGACATGGCGTACTGAGAAATGCTCGAAAGTAAAGTCACGGTCGCCAATGAGCTCTACATAACCCATATACACCGCATGAAAGAGGCTATGTGAACGAAAAGACCCCATCGACAAGATCAAACCGTACTCCTTCACGACAATGCTAGATCTCATGTTGCACAAGTCATCAAAGACGCACTCTCAAGAGCTCGAATGGGAGGTCGTTGAACATTAACCGTATTCTCCGGACCTTGCACCGACGAATTACCATTTTTTCCGCTCCCTGTCGAACCATTTGAGGGGCGTTACCTTCGACAGGAAAGAGGACCTTAAAAATCTGACCGGGCGATTTTTGGCGGCACGGTATCGACAATTCGGTCGAGAGGTGGGAGGAGGTCCTAAACAACAGCGGGGAATGCATAATCGATTGATTGATTGTTATTACTAATGATTTTCTTTCAATAGAAGTCTTTGATAAAAATGCTGCGAACTTATTCTCCAACCCAATATAATGATTGTAATATCTTTACAATGCATCTAGTTCTGGAATCCATATAATATGAGAACAATTCACGACTGTGTGAAATTTTATGAGAATAAATTCGCATTTCATAAAATTATGAGATTTTGATCGTTTTGCATTTTATACCCGAGTTATATATGTTTCAAATCAAGAACCGTTAAAGGCATTTAAATTCTGTAACTTACAAATTGTTAAAAAAACTTTGATGCGTGTATGATTTTCAGAAATTATGAACACACGACTTAACACATTCGCTGCCACTGACGTGACTGTGCGTTACAAATATTAAGTAATTGTACCAAGCCAGCTATGTTATTAGTTGACATTTTCTTTTCTACGGTTAAAAGATGGCAAAGAAGGGGTCATCTCATTAGATAGATGGTCCTGATATCGGGCGAGGGTGGTGGCAGTTAATGCGTTAAACTTAAATCTCGAAAAACAATTATTAACCTGCCGAAAATTTTAGTTATTTGTGTTAGTGAAATTGGTCATTACTGATGAAAATGTTATGTAACTTCTCTTATTTTTGATATTTTACTATTTAAAACTGATATAAATTATATTAATTTATTATATTTATAATCTGATAAAAACTTACGAAAATACTTTTATTTGTATACATATATATATATATAGCTGTGTGTGTTTGTATGTAATGATATTTTAACATTTAATTTAAATATAAATTAATTTCTAAAATTTCATCCTAATTTAGCCCATATTAACTTCATTCTAAAATTATTCTCTTATTTCCTGATCCGATTCCATTTCTCTACTTAATTAATTCAAGAAATGCTGTGTAAAGCTCTTTCGTCCGCGATTCTCACGGTGAGAGTGATTCATAAAAGTTGCTGATCTAACCAAATAATTTTTTAAAAAAGATCCCTGAGTTTCCCCGCTTTGGTAGTCACATGTTCATAAATCCCTATGGGAATCTCAACAATATATTGACATTATATAAAAATATTTTCCCTATCAAAATAAGATATATAACACGAGGGAAAATTAATTTCTGCCTTTTCCCATTACTTCTGCTTGGCCGCGCTGCTTGTAAATATGCTGCCTGCCCCCTGAGAAAGAATAAAGCGAACTTAATAGTGAAAAGTCTTCTATAATGTCTTCAAACTGCTATCTACTTCCAAAATTTTAAATCTTTACACACACACGCATATATATATGTGTGTATGTATATAATGATATTTTTTATATCTAATTTTAATCGAAACTAATTTCTAAAGCTTTATCGTAATATAGCCCATAGTAACTTCATTCTAACATATTCTGTTGTTTCCTAATCCAATTCCATTACTCTACTTAATTCATTCAAGAAATGTTTTGTAAAGTTCTTTAGTCAGAAATTCTCACAATGAAAGTAAACGATAAAAATTGCTGACTTAACAAATACTTTTTAAGAAAAGGCCCCTGTGTTTCCCTTACCATGTGATTCACATGTGTCAGAAATCCCTATGAGAATCTTAATAATATATCGTCAATATCAAAATTAATTTCTCGCCTTTTTGACACATCTGCTTGCCTGAGCTGCTTGTAAATATGCTGCCTGTCTCCGGAGAAAGAATAAGGCGAACTTAAAAATGAAAAGTCTTCTTCATTGTCTTCGAACTGCAATCTACTTCCAAAATTTTAAACCTCCACACACACACACACACTCACACACACACACACACACACACACACACACACACACACACACACA
>JAPMOQ010044256.1:2266559-2277623 GCA_026543055.1 Argiope trifasciata
ATATATATATATATATATATATATATATATATATATATATATATATATATCTTTATGCGATTTTGGAATTGAAACAGCAAAAACAACCCATACCAGTTGGTTTGAACTAGGGAGCAATTTTAGCGATTACGAGTAAATATTATGCTGTTTTAAATTTTTATTTATTTATTCTCTTTTGAAATCCCATCTTCTGAACTCATCAGTTGAAATTCTTTGACGCGGTCATCACGATATTTAAGGATAAATAAAAAATAAGACTAAATACGAAGCAAGAAAATTTCGAAAACGACGAATTTCCCTCGTCATTTCTTTGTTTCCTTTAAACGATGGGAAGATTGAGGATCAAAATAAGACCTTATTATCATTCTTTCGAATTTCCCCCATGGCCGTGATAGCCACGAACTTGAGATAAAAATTTCTGAGAAACATTTAGGCTTGAGAAAGTAGACGTGACATGGTATTTGGCATCACCTATTTTCCCCTTTTCACCCCAAACTTCGCCTCCACGCTTTGATATGCAAATAATAAAACGTTCTTTTACAAAAACAAAAAAGTTTAATAATATTCGAAAGCAACGATTTTTATATTCTGTCTGGATATTAGTATGATTTACATGTCGTCTGTAACAGCCATATTCCACATTCATTTATGACAATTGCAATAATAATAATCTGAAATTGGTTTGTTTATTGAAAGTGTTTTGTCATTGCCTGATGATCATCATAAATAATTTATATTTCTGTGTTTATGAATGCAATTTCCTATTCTTTCATTTTATAATTATATCCCGATTTCGTTTAAGATTAACGATGTGCAGATATACTTGTTTGTTTGTTTGTATTGCTTTTTATGAATCTGTCATCTCGCAAGATAAATGGACAAGGTATTCAAATACCATTGATTATGAAAAAATGTTTCTTGTGATTCAGTTTATATACATTTTGAAGTGAATTCAATCAGATTTACGATAGATCATAGCTCACTTCCGTAAACTATTAAGTAATAAAAATTATTTTTAATTTAAAGAATTTTTAAAGAAGCCATTTAAAGAATTTTTTTCAGATCAATTAAAGATTCGAACTAAGAACTACTTTATGTAAAATTTCTATTCACCCTAAGCCGTACTATGGAAGGACAGATTTTCAATAATGAAAACACATTAAATATATATAGGCTATAAAAATAATAATCGACTTTCCAGTCATTTTGATTTTTAATCAAGCTTTCCAGCTCAAAATAAGTAATTATCATTAAAAATAGTAATTTGTCAACATAATTTACAGTATTTATTTTTTTTAATGAAATCTTAAAAACATTGACAATAATATAAAATTTCGGAATGTAGTTGGTTTCTTTGAATAAATTACCAATTAAATAAATTGAATAAATTACCAATCAAATACACTGATTAAATTACCTATAACATTTCATTTACGTGATTGATAAATATAATTTCCTTTGCAATATTTAAATTATAATTCGTTTTCAACATTTCAGTAGTATGAATTTAGTAATAAAAGAACTTGAATTAATTGCCGGATTTTGAATCTCTCATTTTGTTTAATGATTTTATATATTTTAACTGTCTGTTAAATATTTTCTGGATTTAGCCTTTCTTTGCACGATCTTTTCTTTTATGAAATAAATCGGGGTGATATAAGTCATGCTATAGATTAAAGGGAAAAATATATGCAAAATCTTAATATAAATATAAAATAATTTAAAAATAGTATGATGGTAAATAGCATACAGCATACAAATAAATGCAAAAATATAATAACAAATCATGCAAAAAAATAATATGCAACATTATGAAAATTTACATACACTCTGTAAAAAAATAATCAATATAACTATATCCTGAATTTCTCCACTCACTATGGTTTTCACCAAAAAAAGAAGAAAAAAAATAACAGATTATTTATAAAAATATTCAAGAAATCGCTTGTTTCTTCCAATCACAACAAACATCCAAATGGCAAGCTCACAACCCACTATAATGATCGTAACATATGATTTTTTTACATTATTTTTTTATCACTCAATAGTAGTGAAAGAAGTTGCCGGCAACAAACAATTTACATTGCACCTGTTTTGAGTACAGTTCTTTTGCTCACTAAGTTTTGTGATGAAAATTTCCATCATCATGCAAAGGGTTAAAGGCATGCGTCATGACACCGTAGCTTCTGAAAATAGGTTACAGTTTCAAATTTTCTTATTACTCAATAGTTGTGAGAAAAGTTGTCAGTAACAAACAATTTACTGTGAACCTGTTCTGAGTACAGTGTTTTGCTCACTAAGTGTTGTGATGAAAATTCTCATCATCATGCGAAGAAAGGTTAAAGGCATTCATCACGACACAGCGTTTTTGAAAACATGCAGCCGTTGACAACGCTTATTTTTAGGCATAAAATAAGCATTTATAGAGACGGAAAACTTTGAAAGCGTAAATTCGTGACACCATCCAGCAAGAAATCCTACTGGAATCTCCGCTCCTACGCCTATTTTTATTTTGAAATTGAATGGTCTTCCTCATTAACGACAAGGATTATGCGTTTGCTTCCTCATTTTTATTATATCGGTGCTTTCATCTCGGTTTTATTTTTATAAACGGTCGATTTTGATTGAGTTGGATGAACTTCGATGCCACAACGAATTCCAAAGTTTCAGATCTGATTTCACAGTCATTTCTATCAAATCAAGTATGGAAAAAATCGGAGCCCTCTTTTTACGAAGCAATTCAAACGCTAGGTACTTTTATTAAATTCAACGCTTTTATTAAATTCAATAAAAAATTTAAAAATATTTTTATTAATGAATCTCAACTATCTTTTATTGATACGAATAATTATTAATTTAGTTTTATTTTTTGTGTGCATAGATGATAGTTTTTTTAAATAGACATTTCATCTTTTAGAATGATTTTATCTCATTCTTGGGAATTCTTTATATTATTCTTTAAAACTATTTTACATCATTCAACGTTAAATTGACTAACAAATATGGTATTGTTTAAAAATTATAAATAATACAAAAATTATGCCTTAAATCATTTCTAAAGTGAATTCGAATAAAATAATCATGATAAGAGGAATGAAAATGACTCATTCTTTTTGTCGTTATAACATTGTGAAATATGATTGCATTAATTAGATCGATAGTATCGTTTAAAAGGAAGATCTTTAACTTATTAAAAAGGATCACTTGATTATTTGCAAGAATCGATTTCAAACTTTTGATTTCATCATTGAATTGCCAATTTTTTTAATTCTAATTAGATAACACAAAATATTTGTGGGACATTTTGTTTTTGTTATTTCAATTCGCGCAAGTACATCTTAGGTACTTAAAAGTAATGGAAATATTTTAAAATTAATTGCAGCTTTGATAGATTGTATATTTTAAATATCACACAAATCTCGAACTAATCATCAAGAATTCCGTCATTTGATGCACGAATCCGATTCGCTGTTGCTTTTTAAAAGATTAATTGCATTGGTGAAGAATCAAATTTTTGGTTTCTCCGGATTATTCATGGCGTATGGGCCATTTACTCCAAGATGTGGAACAAAACAGCATTTTCCATCTTTACATTCCAATTGTTTAAAACCCATAGTAATATTAAAATCGGAGGTTTCAATCAAGCATTGAGAATGAGATCTGTCATCTTATCGACATATCTCATACTATTTACAAATAAATTTGATTTGTTTACAAATAAGATTTTTGTATTTTACATTAATTGGTATTAATTGTATTACAAATAATATTTTTTAAATAATACAAATAATATATTTTTTAAATAATACAAATAATATTTTTGTTTGTTATACAATAATATTTTTGTTGGTTTTTTTACAAATCAGATTTTTTATTTTTAAATTAATTTCAACTTTGACAGATTGTATATTTTAAATATCAAATGAATCTCGAACTAATCGTCTAGAATTCCGTTATTTAATGCACAAATCAGGTACGACGTTGTATTTGAAAAGATTAATTGCATTGATGAAGAATCAAACTTCTGATTGCTCCAAATTATACATGACGTAGGAGCAATTTACTTCCACATGTGTAGCAAATCAGCTTTTGCCATCTTCGCATTCCAATTGTTTAAAACCCATAATAGATTTAAAATCGGAGGTTTCAATCAAGCGTTGAGAATGAGAGCTGTCATCTTATCGATACATCTCATACTATTTACAAATAAGCTTGGTAGACATTCGATCATTGATACTGCTCAACCTGTCTGACGAAACTTTCCTTTTTCTGGAGCCTGTTTGTTCCAATCATCCTCGCATGGATGATCAGCACTACTTATCAATTTTTCTTATCATATTTCACTCCGGACTCGGGTCTTCCTTAATAGAAACATATCATTTGTCATTTCTGGCTACCGGGTTAGAGAGCAGATGGCAGCCCACACGTCTTGTTTATGGAAAAAATCTTTACGTCAGTGGGTAATTTATTGAACCGAGCTATCTAATTGAGCATCTACAATTACACGGCATTATCGGGGCATTATCTTTCGTCATTAAGCTGCTCAATGAAAGGAAGAACTTTGGGAGATCTCTTGCAAAGAATGCCCCACGATGTTTAAATGGTATCTGGGACAAAGGCTTGTGGTAGATCCGGTGTAGATAGGGGGTATCTTTCTTTCATTAGCAGCTGCTGGAATTAAAAATCGCCTGCATGCACGCAAGATTTAAATGGATTACAGAAATTTCATCTCCTTTTTTTCTGTTTTCATAGAGAAATATCGTTTAACAATGCATATTTTGATGGATCTTTAAATCAGTAAATAAAGGAGGAAAATGATCAACCATCATTTATATATATATATTGTTTAGTTATACACATTTTGGTGTGCCATTTTTTTTCCCTGTAAAGGAAGGTGGCTGACCAGTGAACTTCATTTTTATATAGAAATTTTGTATAGTAATACCTAATTTAATGAGTCATTTTTTTCTACAAATGAAGAAGATTGACCAATTATCTTTGTTTTTAAAACCATATTTTGATGGATCTTTTTCTTCACTAAATAACGGAGGAGACTGATCGATCCTCTTCATGTATATATATATATATATATATATATATATATATATATATATATATATATTCTTGAGTCATTTTTTTTCTGTAAATGATGGAACATTTCATTCTTGGTGGTGGGTGAGTCTAATGTCACTTGGTCATACCAAGCCCGAATGAGAGTAGTTGTTTCGAATTAAGGCAGAAGTGTGAGCCTTTCGTTGTTAACGAGCACCGTTAAGGTGAAAGGACGACTTTGCTCGAACACACATGACACAATCCTTATTAGGAGGCGGACGAACTGATTCATACATCCAAAAGTCGGAATTTATATCGAAATCAGAAACCGACTCGTCTCTGATTCAGTACCCATAGAGGTTATGGTAACTTGGAGGACTTTGCAGTCACTACCTATTTAATGTGCCTTAACTACCATTAGCCAACACGGCGGTCTTTGGTCGAGACGAGGACAGAACGCGGTACCTTTCGGTTACAAGACTGACGCTCTACCAACCAGGCTACCGTGGCCCAATTCGTTCTTATTTAGAAATATGGTCTAGTAATAAATAATTTGATGAGTCATTTTTTTTATAAATGAAGAAGATTGATCAATGATCTTTTTTAAAGAGACATTTTGTCTAACAATACATATTTTGCATATCAATGAAGGAGACGACAGACAGATGGTCATCAATTTTATAGATGAATATTGTTTAATAATGCCTGTTTTGACGGCTTTTTTTTTTGATAAATAAGGAATGGCCAAACTTCTTCATTCTTACATTACATTTTACAGATGAAAGCAAATTGTGTACCATTATGACTACATAATGATCATAATTAGATTTTAAAAATAGTAAATGATAATTGAAGCATTTTAGAAGTTATAGAAAGCATATTTGACTTTTTAGCCATTTTCAAATCCATTGAATTCATTAATGCGAAATTTGCTAGTAATGTTCATTTTCAATTTTCATAAAGAAATATCTTATAGTAATGTATATTTCGATGGAGTTTCTGTAAATGAAATTTTCTATTTTTTGTTAATGAAAGAGAAGATTAGCAGAAAATTCTTATTTTTACTTTATGCAGTTTAGAGGAAATCACGTTGTGCATCATTACATCAGTATAATGACCTTAAATGCATAAAAAAAGTTTTTGTTAAGTAATAATTGGAAGATTTCTGTAGTTATGGAAAGCCTATATAATTTTTTAGCTATATCCTTTTATCCAATAAGTTGATTTATGCAAACGTTGCTATTATTGTTCATCTATTTCAATAGAAAAATATCATTTAACAATATATCACATGATGGATCTTTCTTTAATACGTAAATAGCAGAGAAGATTTACCGATAATTTTTCAGTTTTATTCCACGTTACTTAAATAAAATGAAACTATATATACTATTATAAACTACAGACTCCATGATATAAATAGATAAAAAAAATTACATTGCCCAAATGACAGTTGATAAATTTCAAATGTCACATAAAACCAATTTAATTTATTTGGTCATTTAATTTTTTAAAAAACTGAAGGAATTTATGAAAGTTTCCATTTGCTACTAGTCTTCAAAAACAAACAAAAAATGTATGTACATTATCATTGTTTTCATTACTTAGCATTTCTCTCTAAACAAACACTGTTTTAAATCTTAAATTTATTAACTTTTGTTTTATAATAAAAATGATTAAATAGTAGAATGAAAACTAAATTTTACAATATGTCATGAACAATACTTATAAGTAATCACTTAACATTTCAAAAATGATTACCTATTTTTTCATTTGCATTTTAATTAATTCCTGAACTGTACAATACTATAACCACTTCGCATACAATGATGTGTCTGAGACGCGCATCGAATTATTGAATTCTTAATTTTTAATCTACAATTAAGTGAAAGATATTAAATAATTCAAAATGAAAAAAGATACTTGAAAAGTATTATTATTAAGTGAATTCTAATAATAGTAAATATTCCAATTAGGAAACTATTAAATTCATTTGATTAGTAAGTTAAGTAAATTCGTATGTCAAGTGGTTAAACTACTAAAAGTCTACACTGAAATGAATAAATTTATTATTCTTTGCCGCGTTCCGCTTCAATCAGACTCACGGTCAAAGAATCCAGAAGCTGCGAAGGCAGTTTCAAATATTTATTTGGTCATTGTCTCGCATGGGTGATTCCAAAAGTAAACGTGGATATATTTCCCCCATACTTAACCAATCGGTGAAATATTGACCTTCAAGTGTCGAGGAAAATGGAAAATAGTTCTCTACGGTCTACATGCCATTCCTAGTGGCATCATTAAATTCCACACTATCTATGCAAATGATAAGGAATCTTTTTATATTTTTGGTTGATATAAATAGCTGTTTGATCCTTTTTTAAAAAAATAAATGTTTGGAGATATATTTAATAGGTAGATAAAACTGTTTTCTACATTTGCTGTAGAGAAATGGTTTAAAATATATGAGTTAAATCATTAATTTCCTGCCTTGTTAAATCTGGAAATTTCTGCATTTTTTCATCTTAATTGATAATTCTTTTTTCCAGTCACAAATATTTAGTTATTGATTAATAAATAAAAATTCCATAATATTTATGCAACTGACAAGGGCTCTTTTTATATTTTTGGTTGGTATAAATAGCTGTTTGTACCTTTTTTTAAACAAATGTTTGGAGATGTATTTAATAAATAGCTACAATTGTACTCTACATTTGCTGTGAAGAAACAGTTTACAGTATAAGAAGTTAAGTCATTTATTTCCTGCCTTGTTAAATCTGGAAATATCTGCATTTTTTTCCCCATTTTAATTTTAATTGACTCATTCTTTTTTAAAGTCACAAATATTTAGTTATTGATGAATTATTAAAACATATTTAATATAAATAGGCATAAAAACATATTTAATATAATGAATTAATAATATATTTAAATATAAAGCATATTTATAAATAGGCTGCAATACATTTTTTGAAATCAGAAGCTCCGGTTTGTAGTGCTAAATTTAAAATAGTTCACAGTTAATGATTCTAACATTGTAAATGTAATGATGAAATGATTGAATTAATCTACATTTTCAATAACCAATTTCGCTTTTTAAAATAATTTTTAGTTGAAAAATTGCATAAGTTATGAAATCCCGAACCTTTCTTTGTACTTTTTTTTCTTTTTGTGAAATAAATCATTATCTATATTAAAGGGAAAATGTTTAAATATCATATAAAATAAAATAATTTTTAAAAATATGATGTAAATATTCATTATCGTACAGATTTAGATGTTAAAATCTGTACAAATTCTTCAGTGTCCCTCTCTTCTAACTTTCTCCCTTCATTATCGCTTTTATTGGCAAAGAAAAATTCCAGATTATTTATTAAAAAATATTCAGCATCTTGCAGATTTCTTCAAACCACAATAAACAGTGAATGACAAATTCAAAACCCGCTATAATGATTGAGCACATTTGATTTTTTGACAGCTACGTTCCTTATTATTCAATAGCCTTGAAAAAAATTGTCATCCATCATTCTTCTAACTACTTTTTAGTACACCTGGTTTGAGTACAATCTTTTGTTCACTAAGCATTATGATGGATATTTCCATAATCTTATAACTCTAACTTAGCATGATTCAATATATATTCTTTATTTTTCATGTTTATTTATTTAAGTTTATTATTATTATTTAATTTATATACTTAATTAATTAATTTATTTATATTATTATTTATTTATTTATATTTATTATTATTATTATTTTACTTTTCCATTTAATTATTTTCTTATTCTTTTATTTGTCTTTCTCTCTGTGCTTTTATTTTATTTCAATACTTCTTTCGGCGCTGCCTTTAGCTACTTTTGCATCTTATACATATGCATAGGAAAGTTATGTTTGAATAGCGAGTCTTTTGACAGCTATTTAAATTCTATTTTTTAAAAATTGTAATTATAAGCTTTTCACCGGTAATTTCAGCACACACCTAATTATCATCGAAATACATCAGAATAATCTTGTAAAGGAGGACTAAAACTCTCAGAAAAATCTGAAAGGTAATATGCAAACCTAAATTGTTAAGGTCACTTACGTTACAATATTATATACTTACTACTGTACGACTCGCATACAAATTATTCACACAAATATTTCCAAATTGAAACGAAGCACTGCCGAGTCTGCATAGCTGAATGGTTATGACGTTGGAGTCGTGGTCGGGAGATCATGTGTTCGAATTCCAGTAGACTTTGTTTAAGTATCTTTCCTTGGTTTGTTTTTCCTTTATTTCGTGTTGCAGAAGATCCTGAACCTTTCTTTCATCTACCAGATAAGTGTTCTGGCCTTTTCTTCCTGTCTCCGGAAAGGTATTCCGGAACTTTCCCTTCTTGTATGAAAGGATCTCTCAGTCACAGTGTTCGGAGTTGAGTTAGTAGATTTTACTCTAATTCCTGAGGCTTCTTGTGTTCTGTCTACGTGACAATGTATTATACAACCTTTACGTTTCAAATGAGAAAAAAAGAAATATGGAATATTTTGATTTATTCAATCGTTTAAATACTTAACACTATATTTCTTAAGGCAGTCATTTTGACTGCTTTTCAATTTCAGTTAGAAAAACAACTGTGTATATAATGACACAGCTTCTTAGAATTTTGTGACTTTTTGTACAACATATAAATGCGTTTATTAACCATTGTAGTTGCCTCCCCCCTCTTTCATTTCCTGTATATATATGGGTTATACCTGTTTTGCCTAAAATCCGTCATTTTGACTGTTTGAAATTTTTTTAAATAATCAAATGACTTCTATTATTGAATTGAGTAATTTTCTTATATGAAATCGGAGCCAATCTGATTATATGAAATCAGATCGGCTCTGATTTCGTATAACAGCTTATATATTTTTGATTACCGTTACTTGTTTGTTACTTGTCATTCGAATCTTTATGCCAAGCCTGCTATCAAAAAGTCACCAGAAAATGAGAACCCACAAACATCAAATGCAACACATTTTAACAAACGAAAATTTTGTCAAGTACGACTTTTCAACAAAAACAAAAACAAAAAAAAATATGTGTGAAAAATGTCAAAAGTATGTTTGCGGAAGATGTACACATAAATAGATTTCACCTTACATTTGCTTAAAATGTACAAATAATGAATAAATTAATTTTTCTTCCAAATGAAGTACATTTTTTTTATTGTTAATACCTACTAATAACTTGTTATGTGACTGTAAATAATATAAGAAATATTAAACATTAATTTTAGACAAATTTCTTTACACCTTATTTATTCTTTCACAATGCAGTCATTTTGACTGCTTTGGGGCAATATAGGCATAAACTAAGTCTTCGCCTTTCTAGTGTTAAAGTCATCTAGTCTTTCTAGTGTTTTTACTATCCGAAAAATTCGAATTTCTTTCCAATAATGTCGATCTCTTTCCTTTGCAGTGGAGCGGAACTACTTCGTGCCTCCTCTCCAGCATGCCTCCCGGCTGTGGCGCTACAGTCACCACCCAGCGACTCTCCAACTTCCCCCACCCCTCCATCCATCCTCCGAGGACATCTACCTGTCCAGCGACAGATATTTATTCGGACCACCAGGAATGAAGCTCTACCGATCCCCGCTCTACTGAAGGCACTGCCAAAAGGTAAGGAGACCCCTAATCCGATGCGACCTGTCCACGCTCCTTTGTACAGGCGGTTAGAACCATTCACTGGCTGGTCAGAGGTCGAGGGATTGTCCTTTGTTTTATTCATGAAGATAGAAGCTGTTTTTCTTGACAGGGTCATCTTTTTATTCGCTGTTTTGATTGATTTATAATGTTTAGTAACACAAGATCCTATCTTGGATAAACCACGCCATACATATAGTTAGAAACAAATCCCATTCAGCAATTAGAGAAAAAAAATTTAAAATAAAAAATATTGGTAATAATAATAAATAATAAAAAAGTAATAATAGTAAATAATAGTAATAATAATAAATAATAAAATAAGTAATAATAATAAATAATAAA
>JAPMOQ010044256.1:2282740-2300423 GCA_026543055.1 Argiope trifasciata
ATATATATATGCATTTTTTAACCGACTGATTTTTTTATAATTAATCTTAAAATTTAAATCATTAAATTTGTTGGTCTTGAATTATTTCTTAATTAAATTATGTGTTTGTTATTTAATTTAGATTTTAAATACAAGAAAAATAAATCAAAACTTTAGATTTATGAAAATTTGTTAATATAATTCAGTTCAAAACTGATTTTTTCTTAAAAATCATTGTACATTCTTTTGAAAAAGAAAAAAATACTCGGCCCCTGTTGAAATTGTCAGCTTTGCTACAAAAATTCTAAATTATATCAGGAACAAATTGCATTGAACCTAAAGCACATTTGACCTAAGCAAAAGAATACCATGAGCTAGATATCCAAAAATATATTTTTTATTTAATAATAAATCAGACCCATTCAATTGCTGAACTTTGCAGATGGTGCTTCTAGTATTATTTCGCAGGAAACAATTACAGATTTCCAGAAAGTTTCAAGATCGAAATTTCAAAATAAATTAAGCATGGATTGTTTTTTTGCACTATTATAGGAGTAATTTTTATTAATCACAAGAATTTAAGCCTCTACAGAGGCCAAAAGGTTATAAGAATATTCCTCCGATAATAAATCAAACTGTAACCTTAACCGTCACGATACCAAACTTTATTTCATCACTGTCAGATCATTAAGCCACATACGAAACATAATTTGTCTTACTCCCGTGTTTGTTCCCAACTAGAAACTTAACTAGTTTATTACTAAAAGATCGTGGTGTTATATTTGTTTAACAGCTTATTACACTTAGAAACACTTAGTGTTACCATCACGACTTTACTCCCTGGGAAGCAAAAACATACGAGCAATAAAATCAAACTTACAGTAATTTGACAGATTTATAACTTTTTTTCTCAACAAAATTATAGAAGATACACAAGAAGGCGGTAAAGTCTTTACGTAAGACATCCCATCCAAGGTGTGCCAAACTGTTTCAGGAAGTACCGTAAAAAATATGAAGAAGCCCCAAAAGCACCCCTTAATCACGAAATGCAAGAAATACCTCATATTTTGAAACTCTGCACGCTCTACCCAAAGGCAAGGTTGTTGAGATCAGAATGAAGCATTTCTTACACACCCAAATTTATAACATGTGGCCATCTAAATATGGCGTGCAATTTTACAAAGAGAAGTGCCGTAGATATTTCTCAGCCCATATCGTGTTAGGAATCTTTGATTTTCTGATGATTTTGCGGATTGATGAGTTTCTGTGATACTTCAAGTGTCCAGATTTATGTGCTGTTTTTGATACTGCCATAAATTGTCGGCGTTGTTGTTTAAGGAAATTGAAAAACATGTGACTTTATCTGTGCGGGTTCATCACGTTTTTTGATACGATTGTGTTATTTCCTTAGATATAAATTTAAGATAATAGGATCAGAATATAATGCTGGAACATAAAGCAATAAATATTATAAAAATACCATCTTCAAAATATACATTCAATGGCTTTTCAAGTAAACAGATTTCTTGGTAATTAAAAATAGGTCGTAAAGATCAAACACCACCTGCCAAGATCACATTACTTTTTTGGTCTATAAAAAAGATATATTGCTCTTTATTTATTGTATTATTTTTCTGTAAGATAAAATGTAAGTTTATTTTTCCTCTACTGTATTGCGTAAACTTTTCAGAACTGGATTTGATCCTTAAAAAACATTAAGGATCAGATTCATAATAATCTGGTGGAAATATTTCCATAAAAAAGCTATAAAAGGCCGATATGTATGGTTGAATAGTTCCTGCAACTGAATATTTCAAAATATAATAGCTTAGTTTAGCTTAGCTATTTTAACGTCCCGCTGTAAAGCAACACTTGGGCTAGTTTGAAACGGAGCTCAACATTGAAGGGGACGACACCTGAACTGGCTCCCCCCCTCTTCGCACTAGCGAAAGAACGTTCGGCCTGACAGATTTAACATGCAAGTGACCTCCTTACACGACGGTTCTTCAGTAGAATCGTCTCGAACTTGAAACCATCCGGTTCCGACGCCGAGACCTTGTCACCAGGTCACCCTGGCCCTCAAAATATAACAGTAGAATTTCTGTGTGTATCTCATTAATTCTCTCAACTTAAATTTATCAACTTAAAAACAGAAATGGAGACTTCTTTAATTTTTTTTAGAAAGTAAATCTTGTGTCCACACGTTTATAACTTTTGGAAGTACTATTAAACATCTTATAATTTTGAATACTGGCAAGTATTCAAAAAATAATTCCTTAATTTCTATTAGAACGATAAATTTTATTTCCTTGATGTTATGCAGTGAGGAAATAAGGAGTTTTTAGTAAAAAAATTATTATGTAAAAAAAAAAAAATTTTACTCTATCAGCGTAGCATAGAGTTATTTTAATTTTAATTGTGTTAACAAGGTGTATGAATCTTTCAAAACGTGTGTAAAAATATAAAAAAATTAAATTTTGAAGAAATTTTAAGTATATTTCTTGATTTACTATTCTTTCATTATTATTTTTTCAAAATCCTGAGTTAAAAGGAATTTAAAAAAACTGGCGTTGGCTCAAAAGTCAAGAATATAAAAAAGTATCTCTGTGTTTTTTATAAATAATAGATAGGAAGCAATTAAAATAATTCTTTTTTTAAAAAATTATATGTACTGAAAAGATAGCTCCCTTAGATTTTTTTCAATTGAAATTCGAGACGTTTTTTTTTATTTCCTGAAAGCAAGAAAAAAGTTTTTATTAAAATTTTAAATTCCTTTTCAGTTTGAGAACATCACATTTGATCCGATGACAAACAATAAAAGGAAAAAGTTTGAATTTACATGCACTTGTCATTAATAATTAAGTATTGTGCAACAACAACAACAAAATAGCCGCTTGTTTTCAACTAACTATTGATTTTAAATAGCAGCTCAAGTTAATATTAACATTAATTAAGTTTAACAACATTTTATTTTAGGGATTTATTACAGATCACTTATACTCGAATAATGAGATCAACGCGCAAGATATCAATTTCACTTGCTAGATATCACTATGTATGCAAACAACGAGTGTATGTGAGCCACTAAGCATTAAAACTACGAGTGTATGTGAGCCACTAAGCATTAGAACTACGAGTGTATGTGAGCCACTAAGCATTAGAACTAAGGGTGTATGTGAGCCACTAAGCATTAAAACTACGAGTGTATGTGAGCTACTAAGCACTAAAACTACGAGTGTATGTGAGAATGAAATGACATGCCTCATTCTATTTATAAAATCTTAACCAAACATTTATCGACATTAAATATCTTCAAAATTATTAAAGCATTTTCAATGTAAGTAAAAAGATTCCTTAAAAGATTCTAATATTGATCTAGAAGTTACATGGATTTTAGATGCTTAAATCTTTTGAAGTATTCATTTTTTTCCGAGTAAAGCCAAGAAAATTCCTATATTTCATTCAAATTACCTATTATCTTCCATTTAAAATTATTAGAATTATTATATCAAAATTCAGATTTGGTCTAAAGTATACTTTTCTAGAAAGCACTTTCGATAACAATTTTTTCATGGCATAGAAATGAAGTCCCACTTATCAGAATGAGAAAGAAGCCGTACATGAAGTAATGCACATAAAAAGAAGATTCACAAACTAAAACTTCACAACTAAAAAGTCATTCTTGGGACACCTTTGATAGATGACTGCGATAACACAATCGTTTTCTCCAATGGACCATTCGTTTTGCTGTGGTCAGAAATCATTAGGACAAAACAAACTGCATGCTGGAAATAATTCTTCCTCTGACAGAGCAGAAAAAGTGTTTCATTTACTCGAGCACGGGGTGACCATTAATAAATTCCGTCCACTGTACGTGCTCTTCTGCTCGGTAATTAATAATCTCACTAGAGGGAAGAATTATGAAGATAGTTTACCTGAGGGTGACAACGTGCCAGTCAGTGACTTGTTGATCAACTCGACAAGGTCAACCCTTGTTCGGATCGAATGATGTTTCCGTGTTGTTGCTACCTCAACATTTAGTGTTGACTTCGGCGGGGTGTTTTTAAGATGCTCCCAAACTTTCAGTGATAATGCAGCAGAAAATAAAGAGCACTGTAATATATGTAGGAAATAAAAAGCAGTATAATATATGTTGAAAAAAGGAACAGTATAATATAAATAGGAAAAAAAAGAGCAGTATAATATAGGAAGGAAAAAAAGAGCAGTATAATATATGTTGGAAATAAAGAGCAGTATAATATATGTAGGAAAAAAAGCAGTATAATATATATATTAAATAAAAAGCAATATATTCCTAGTATGCAGTGAGGAAATAAAGAGCAATATATTCCTAGTATGCAGTTAGGAAATAAAGAGCACTATAATATATGTAGGAAAAAAAGAGCAGTATAATATATGTAGGAAAAAAAGAGCAGTATCATACATGTAGGAAATTAAGATCAGTATATTACTAGTATGCAGCTAGGAAATAAAAAGTATTTAGTACATAAATTAATTATGTAAAAAATATTTTTTCTCTATCATCGTGCATAGAATTATTTTAATTTTAATTGTGTTAAAAAGATGCATGAACCTTTCGATGCGTAAATAAAAACATCGACAAAAATTATAGTTTAATACAAAGTTTCTTTCTTCAAATATAAGTGGATATTTGAAAAAAGAAACTTTGCATTATTAAAGAAACGGATAATTTATTTGGTACCGATAATCAAAAGAATTTTAATTCCTTTTTTTAAATATCCTTATTTAAGAAATTCCTTTTTTCAAGATTAAATAATTATGTCTTTTATATCAAACTGTCTGGTACCTGGTGCGTTGCTGCCGAAAAAGAAGTAATTTAGGATATATCGTTTGAATTTGATATAGTTATCTTATTCCATTAAGAATAATAGGGAAAATGATACTTATTTTCTTGTCAACAATGAATACATTCATTGAAATTGACGAGCATATAAAGGAGAAGCATAAAGAGTATTTATTCTATTTTTGTTATTCTATTTTGCAAACAAATATTCATTTTTATGTATTAGATTTGAGTATTCTTTTAGAATTGTAAAGCTTTGCGTTCTTTCAGAATGGGAATGAACGAAACTTCTTATTGTATTTAGTGATTCATTTAATATTTGTTCCGAATTCTCAAACTTAATGTTAAAAAATGGGATTAAAATATTCTCCTTTAAAATTAATTAAACATAGAAAATATATTTATACCATGTAATCTTTAATATACTTTATAAGATAATTTTTTGAAAACTAAGATGATGCAAAAATATTTTTGGATGTTACTGCAAAAAAAGCTAAAACTTTATTACATGTTTAGTTAAAATTTCAAACCTGTAGGATTGGTTCCTCTAAAACTTTCTCGCATACTCTCAAGTAAAATAATTACTTCAGAGAAAGACTTCCATTGCATTTACGTGCAATAGCTAAGAAATAGTTACATCTTGCTTGGATTTAGCATCTTTACTGAATCTGTTGTGTCTCCTTGGCGAGTTATTTGGCGGTTAATCCATGGTTAACAGATGTGGTAAATGGATCTGAAAATTTGTTTATACTTTAGATTTTTGTATTATGCCTAAACCTTCGCGTAATTGTAAACAACATATTTTAGAAATTTTATCTTAATTGGATGAGCGGTACGGCAGCACATAAGAGACATACAAACAAACATGCATTTTTATTTATATAGATTAGTAATTATGATTATCTATATACTGTGATACTGATCTATATACTGTACTTTTCACAAGCCATATAACATCTAACGGACACAGTCAATTGCTTTTGTCTAGAGGTTATGTTACAAACTTTATAATCAAAAGGTCCCGATTTCTATTCCCAGCCCTTACGACAAATGCATTACCATACAAATGAAAATTACTCAGTTGCTATTCTTTCTCTTTATAGCATTGTGATATTTCAAAGCAGATGAGTATGCTTCTTTTACCTTTCACAACTTTAACTCAAGGCGAGGATTTCCTTCAAAGTTCATTGTCTCTTCTGGGTGCACAGGTGGGCGAATAGATTCCTCCATAAAATTCAACCTTTCCAGAAATGTAATTTCGTTGCTGTTATCTAAAAGTGCCCCATCCCACCTACAAATACGACATTTTCATTTATCAATGCTATTTCGTACAAGATGAGTTTTGAAATCTAAAATAGAAAGGAGTTTTTCCTTAGTTCAGGCTAAAAAAAGTTTTAATTTTCAGATTATGGAAAGAATAAAGATTTCAGCCTTTAAACATTTTCTGTTAGCACTTTATGTGGATTTTTGTTTTTTAAACGTTTTGAAGTTGGGTGAAAGATTTTGATCTAGTAAGAATGTTATTTTCATTGTACTATTCATATTAGATAATATATCATTTAAAAGATTAAATTATATGTGAAATAAAAAATAAGTAGAACACTGAATTCAGAATTTCTTTTAAATATTTTTTAGAGAGGAGAAATTTCTCTTCTTCTCTCTAATAATATGTGTGTTGAAATAGAATTGATATAAACAAGCTTGATTCTCATAGAATTTCTGCAACTCAGATTATATTATTATAGATGGTGATTTTAATGTATCAAATAATTTACAATGAATAAGATTTACAGTCTTTCGGTAACATTCAATAGCTTTGATAATCTAAAATATGCGTAAAGAAAATCTCCAAAAAACATATTTTCAATAATTTATTTTTTCTGCGAATTTCTTAATAAAGTATTTTGCAAATCTCAATGCAGTATACAATTGTAGTTCTCAATACGATATTTTGCAACTCTCCCAGTACTGTATTTCTCAGTATGGTATTTTACAACTATCAGGGTACTGTAGTTCTCAATACGGTATTTTGCAACTCTCAGGAAACTGAAGCTCTCAGTGCGGTATTTTGACACTCTCAATGCAGTACATAGTTGTAGTTCTCAATATGGCATTTTGCAACTCTCAGGGTTCTGTAATTCCCTATACGATATTTTGCAACTATCACAGTACTGTATTTCTCAGTATGGTATTTTACAACTATCAGGGTACTGTAGTTCTAGTACGGCAATTTCCAACTCTCAAAATAATGTAGTTCTCAGCCCGTTATTTTGTAACTCTCAAAGTACTAGTTCTCAGTCCGGTATTTAGCAACTTTCAAGGTACTGTATACATTGATTTCCTTAGGTAGTTTTGATCCTCTTTTTCCACCCGTTTTCCTTTCGGCTGGAACATACAATCGCTGCAGTATATAGTAGTAAAGATGGTTTCAGAAGCATATAAGGGCGAAACGTTTTTCGTTCCTTTCCACGAAGTTCTCTTTTAGTAGGACATCCCACGCAGCTAGCCAGATACGAGACTTTATAAGTTAGCATTCGAACTTTCCCATTAATGTCGAAACTCTGCATTTTTTAGTTATTATTTGTTTCAGATCCCTAAAAAAAGAATTTAAGGAAGAAATATTTCCTCTGATATATAATTCTAGTTCTCAGTATGATATTTTGCAACTTTCAGGGTATTGTAATTCTCAGTACGGCATTTTGTAACTCTCAGGGTACTATGAACATGTCAGGCTTTTTTCATCAAGAGAAATAAAAAAATATTTTAGAAAAGATTTAATAAAAATTACCTTAATTTGTATATTAATTTATTTTTTATCAATTCTTCTCTTCTTATAAATTCTTCTTATATTAATAAACAATATATATCCTTATAACTAATGAACAATAATATTGTTTATAAATATTATTAAAAACAATATGTATTCATGTATTTATAATATTAATAATTAATCGAACTGTTGCATATCAGTATATCTTAATTTGTTAATTCGTCTATTTTAATTTATAATTTAACCGTTGTTATTTTTTGAAATCAATCTAAATATTTAATAACAATTTTAATTTAATAATTTTTGAATGAACAAAATGTGAAATAAAAACATTTTATTTATAAAATTTAAATCTTTTCGTTAAACACAGAAAATTATTGTACTTTATTACATTAAGTGAGACAGATTATTTTCACAAATAATTTATCATTCAAATTTTGCCAAACACTAGCTTATAATTTAAAATAACTGTCTTGTTTAATTAAGAATGATAGAAAGAATAATATTTATTTCAGAATAAAATAAGAATAATACTTATTTTATTCGAGTATGCATACATTCATTAATCTTGAAACATATATAAAAGAGAAGCGAAAATAATACTCATTCTATTTTATCAACTTTATTTTTCAAGACTTTAGAGTTGGAAATATTTTTTTTTCTTTTTCCATCATCAACAGAAACAAATAAGTGCAAGTAATAAGTTTTATCACACTCCGATGAGCCGTACGGCAGCGCATAAGAGACATACAGACAAACATTCATTTTTATTTATACATTTGACATAATTTTACTATGCCTATATCCATCCCGTGATTGCAAGTAATAAGTATTGAAAGTTTTATCACTGTCCAATAAATGGTACGGCAGCGCATAAGAGACATCCATTTTTATTTATGTAGATTTAGAAAAAAAGTGTTATTTTAATATTTTTATTAGAAATGCTCCACGTAAGAAATAATTTTGCGTAGCGAATAATTTAGGCTTAACTAAACAGAATCATTCATCAATATGTGTTTGAATGGGGAAAATCCAATATATTTTTATACAGCAAACCGAAATACTACATCAGTAGCTTTGCAGGATGACATTCCTTTTTATTTATATAGATATTTCAAATATTTCAAGTGGCAGAACATAAATTATCCATTATTTTTTTTATTTATATATTATAATAAAACCGGTCGTATATTACAATTCAATTTTTTTAAAGATTTTAATTGAAATTGTGTTTTTTCCGTGCCTCGATATATCTACATATCTTTAAAATGAAACGAGATATACGATGTAATCGGATTCTTATGCATTCATTCATTACCATCTTCATACAACAATTTTTTATCCACCTTGTTACATTATTCAACAATCGGAGTGTAATGATCCATACCCATTTTATTTCCTGAGACTTTTATAACTGTAAAGACATTAATGGACATAAACTCGAGAAATCATCCCTTTAAAAAAAACTTATACCTCCACTACTTCCTGGTCATATAAATGACCATAAGATCGGGGGTTTTACTAACGACCAACATTTAATGGCGCGTTTTTTATCACATAAGGCAAGCCAATTCCAATCCTTCCTTCCTAATAAAAGCACTAACTCCCTAAAACCCAAACGAATACAATGAAATCGTTTTTAATCGCTGACGTCCATTTGCCTCTAAAGCTCGCTCTAAGTGATTATTGATCTTTTGCGTGTGACACGAACCCTAGGATTCTTCCTCGAGTTTTTTATGATCCAAATTAAATTAGTTCTGAGGATTCTTCCCAGCGAGTGGAATGACCTTGAAAATCTGGAACAATGTATACCTTCGACCACGCGTCTAATGATAGGCTAGGGCCTGAATTAAGGATTAATATATTGTTTTCATTGGTCTCCCGGAACATTCGGTTTATTACTTAATTCGATCCACGGATGGAAATGATTACAGGCATTTTGAAGAAAGTATTCTCGACACGTTCCGGCCGGGTCAGATTATTCATAGCACACACGGCGTGTCATTATTTTCGTGTTTTAATCAAGCTGAATTACTCAAGCATTGATACGCGAGTGCGATGTTTATTACAACGAATGTCGCTGGAACATCAATAAAATATATTCATGAAAGAAAAAGTATCTATTGTTTTTTTTTGAAAACTGGTGATGCAAGAAAAGATCTCTGTATAATATTTGATTCATATAAAACAATATTTCATCAATTGTTTTTATCAAATTGTCATCAAAAATCTAAAATTAAATTTAATTAAAAAATTCGAAAAGTTTTACATTTATTATCACACAGGACTTAGAAGTTGGACTAGAAACTTAGAAGTTGTTGTTGAATAAATATGGAATAAAGATATAATCCATTTATTTGATTACTAAAACATTGATACTTGAGTGCGATATTTATTACAAAGAATATCGATGGAATATCAATAAAATATATTCATGAAAGAAAAAGTATGTATTGATTTTTTTTGGGAACTGCCGATGTAAGAAAAGGTCTCTGTATAGTATATGAGACACATGAAATAATACTTCATCACTTTTTTTTGTCAGATTTGCATCAAAAATCTAAAATAAAATTTAATTAACAAATTCGAAAAGTTTTACACTTATTATCACACAGAACAAATTAAGAAAATTAGAAGTCTTTGTTGAATAAATATGGAAATAAAAATAACAAATCGTATAATTTCTTTAATTACTAAAGCATTGATCAATTACTCAAGCCCTGATACGCGAGTGCGATGTTAATTACAACGAATGTTACTGGAACATCAATGAAATATATTCATGAGAGAAAAAAAGTATGTTTTTTTTTTGGAAATTGTGATGCAAGAAAAGGTCTCAATATTTGAGACACATAAAATAACATTTCATCACTTTTTTCGTCAGATTTGCACCAAAAATCTAAAATAAAATTTAATTAACAAATTCGAAAAAATTTACACTTATTATCATACAGAACAAATAAAGAAACTTAGAAGTCGTTGTTGAATAAATATGCAAATAAAGATATAAAATCGTTCAATTTATTTAATTGTTAAAGCTTTCATTAATTACTCAAACATTGATACGCGAGTGCGATATTATTACAACGAATGTCGCTGGAACATCAATAAAATATATTCATGAAAGAAAAGTATGTATTGAATTTTTTAAAATGGTTATGAAAGAAAGGTCTCTGTATAATATTTGAGACAAATAAAAGAATATTTCATCACGTTTTTTTAAATCGGCATCAAACATCGAAAGTAAAACTTAACTAAGAAATTCGAAAAGTTTTACAGTTATTACCATACAGAACAAATCGAGAAACTTAGAAGTCGCTGTTGAATAAATATGAAATTAAAGATATAAAATGATTCAATTTATTTAATTATTAAAGAATTTATTAATTACTCGAGCATTGATATGCGAGTGCGATGTTTATTACAACGAATGTCGCTGGAACATCGATAAAATATATTCATGGAAGAAAACGTGTGTATTCATTTTTTTAAACTTGTGATGCAATAAAAGGTCTTTGTGTAATATTTGAGACATATAAAATAATATTTCAAAGCTTTTTTTTATCAAATCGACACCAAAAATCTAAAATAAATTTGATTGAGAAATTCGTAAAGTTTTGCAGCTATTATCAGACAGAACCACTTGAGAAACATAGAAGTCGTTGTTGAATAAATATGGAAATAAATATATAAAATATTACAATTTATTTCATATAGAATTTCTAAATAAAAACATTTTAGAAACGAATGGAAAATGGTCATGGAATTTTTGCAGAAACTATAAACCAATTGCTCTTTGACACCAAAGTGGTGATACCTTCAGGCATCACGAAGTTGATGTCAAGCAAAAAAGGCTAGCTACGCCATATTATTAATTATATTATGAATTTAAAAATTCATTTTAATTAATTAGTATTAGTAATTTTGTTATTAATTAGTATTATGAAACTGATATATTTTAATTAATTAAATAAATAATTCAGGAAAATCAAAATTTTAGGCCTGTAGGCTCCAAACTAAAGAATTATAATCAGATGAGCAGATGGTATAGTTTTTGATAACATAAAATCTATAAGCACTTTTGTTTTTAAAGATGTTACAAAATGCATATATATAAGAAGATAACTCATGAAATACTGATATAATATTGACTAAAGAAATAAGAAAAATTATAAAACTACATGGATATGACACATTTATAATAGAATGAATATAAAAGTAATGAAGAATTAAGGAATACTTTGCAACAATTTACAAATAAAAAGGAATACTTGTTTCTAATATAAAATAGCATTGAAATATTTATTCAAAGCAGCATTTTGCCATTATTTCTAAATTTGGAAATTCAATGATTAATTCATTCAGTTAAACAATATTATTTTTTCAGTTAAGATATTTTTATCGGAACTTTCATCTCCTCCCACAAAAACTTTGAAAATTTATAAGCGAAATGAAATCAAAACTTTTATATGTTCGTTGATGCTTATACTAATAAAGTGGTATTTTCCCTAAATTTTGACAATCTCTTATCAATTTCCTCTTTTATTATGCACAAGGTGACTTACCCAAAAATAAATATGCTAAATTAATTTTTTCAGAACTGTATATTGACATGATTAATATTTATCGAAGAAAATAAAAGCATGCTAAAAAATGAAAAAAGAATAATCAGAATATTTCGATCGACCTTCAATATTTTGTATTTGAAAAAAGAAAGAAATATATAAAAATAAATTGAAAGTCAATTCCTACTTAGTTTAACAAAGAAAAAATTTAATTTTCGTTATTTCTTACTAAGTAATTACAATTCATATAAATATTCATATACATATGGCGGAATCCCAATATTAAGTAGCAAAAAAAAAGTTTTTCCCAGCGATCTACACGCTTCGCCACTGAAGTATTTATTCCGAAATTTATATCCTTCTAAACATCTTATATACGATTTTTTTCCCGTATAAAACTAAAATTAATTTATTTATCAAAAAATGATTGTTTTTCACAAGAATAGAAATAGCTTTCTTTACCTTCACCTGAAAAATAGTGAAATCTTTGCGTTTTACCGATTTAGCTATTGCCCATTGAATTCAATTTTCATTTCAATCTGCTAAAATTCTATTTAAAGTATTAAAAATTAATATAATTTAAGGAAAGAATTAGTTTTGATTAAAATTATTTCATTTACTTTTTAATAAATAATTACAATGTTTATAAGACAGAATCACAATATTAAGAGGAAAAAGAAATTGCTTTGCCACTGACGTTATTTATTCCTAAATTTATATCCTGCTAAATATCTTATATAAGATATTATTTTTCTCCCGTATAAAACAAAAATTAGTTATTTATCAAAAAATGATTGATTTTCTTAAGAATTTAAACCTCATTATTCGTCTTCACATGAAAAATACTGAAATCGATGGATACCGATAGAGCTACTGCCCGTTGATTTCAGTTTTAATTTCAATCTGCTAAAACTCTATTTAAAGTATTAAAAGTAATACAATTTAATGAAAGAATTAATTTTTGAAAAAAAATTATGTGCTAACATGAAGTGTCATCCATGAACATTTAAAAAACAGTGTGTTTGAACTTAAATGGTTGAATAAAAAAGATTTTATTAACGTCTGAAAATCTGAACAAGATATATAAATAAATACATATACAAGGAAAGTATGAAATAATAATAGGAGTTGAAAAAGAAAAAAGAATAGTCATAATATTTTGACTGGCCTTCAATCTTTTGTGTATTAAAAATAAATGCAGCTTTTTGGTGTAAGTACATGTTTAGTTGAAAAGCTATACAGTTTTCATTTTGAGAAGATTTCCTGTTTCATATTTGTATTGGCTTATTTTTGTGACTTCTTACACAAAGTTCACTTCAATAAAAGTCAATTTTGAGTACAAAGTTTCTTTTTCAAATTTCATTAATCTTACTCGTTTGTCTTTTTAATCGGTTTGCATGATACAATACTTCGAAAATTGCACCAAATTACTTAAATGATTTTTATTGTATAAAGAAAGAACTATTTCAAAATGATGAAAAAATTAAATATAAAATGGCACTCAGAAATAATTAATAATTTTCTTTGGTTCAGAAAAATTATCCGTTGAAAATCAAATTTAATGACTTTATTTAAAATGATAATACCTGAAATGTTTAATACATATAATCACACTCATCAAACTGATAAAATGTATGGTACAGAATTTTTTTTTGGGAAGTAATATGAAGAAAAATTTCAAATTTTCTGTTTTGAAATTGGTTCAATGAAGATTAAGGTATCCGATTACGTTAAAATTATGGTTTTCGACCATATTGGCTATTTTTTTAAATCGATACTTCTTGTGGTTCAAAATTTCCTCTTTCCAAGACAGTTTATTTTTTTCTACGATAAGGAAGTCCTAGCCTATCATCCAGGGGAATTCTAAGCAAGACATATTTTTCTGCTGAAATTTTCTTTAATTTCAATTTTAATTTTCATAAAAATTCAGCACCTTTAACACGATATCTGAACAACTAATAGAGGTATTTACATAAAAATGTCAGCGTATGTTTTAAATACTATGGGCAATGAAATGAACAAAAAGTTTTGTTGTTGGTGATATATTTTTTTGGTTTATAGGTGTTTTTAGAAAAAATCAAGGTGTGATTTTAAAAAATTGAATATTAAATTGAAAATTAAGTTGTGAAAAAATGCATATATACGTATTTTCTTAACCATAACTTCTTTGCATCTCAAAATTTTCTTCGATTTTGGTTCATTTCAATCATTATTATATTATATAATTTATGTATGGAGAAAAATGGGATGGCTGCATTATAATTTTGCGTAGAGTGTTAACCGTTTGGTCAAATTTCCCTAAAATTTGCAACAAATAGTCCTATATCTAAAAGTATATTATATTTTCAAATATTTTTTTTGTATTTATCGCATTTATAATAGAAAATACATCTAAAAATAATAAATTGTTTTTAAAAAAATCAAAAATTTTCCTATGAACGTAGTCGGGTACCTTAAAAACGTTGACCAATAAATCTTGACCGTAATAATGGACATGGTATGATTTCTAGTGAAGCTGATGCTTTTATGTTTTGATTTATTTTGTTCAATTATTGCTTTTGCTATTTTTTACTTGAAGAGATGAAATGCTGTATCTTTATATGTATATATAGTTTTAAATATAATGTAACTATTAAAAATTGCATCATAGAAACCAAGATGATTTTTTTCTTTTAGCTAACATTTGAAATTGTCGCATAATATGGAATTTGGTAAGAATTTGATTTCTACAATCTTCTACAACTTTTTCATACTCTTTATAAACCAACATAACTGAAGTTTTTTTTTTGTAATTCTTTTCAATTTTATAGATTTTATAGTTTTTTATGTAGTTTTCTTTTTCCGTTTTCCTAAGTGTTTTCTGGTGTTTCCAGCCAAGTTGTGTATTACTGGCAACTTTATTAAAAAATTATCATTTCATGTCGGAGATATTTTCCTTTTTGAGTATAATAGCTTGCCTGTTATGAATGGCTCAATTCAATTATCCAATTTCTAATATTAGTCCACACTCTTCCTATATATATTTAATTACATATCTCGTTCATATTTCCAATCAAAAAATCATGCATCCTTCAGTAGATTCCTGCTCGATGGGAATGAAAGCGCCGATGCCCTCGCCAAGGCCTCCCGTGAGTTGGATCAATCCAATTTTGCCCCCTCAGAAGATGTCAACGCAGATTCAAAGCACGGACTTTTTAAGCAAAATTCCACAAAGCATTCTATTCCGTATCTCCATTGCCCCAGGCATCTTTCTTCGATCGTTGCAAGACTCCGCACAGGTCACTTTAAAGACATGAACACAGCACCAGACAGTACCAGATCCTACTCCATTTGCAAGCATTGCTCCTCATCACAATGAAGCCCAGAACGTATCTTCAACGCATCCCCGCCATTGCTGCTGCCGTCTTTGGACACTTTCGAGGGAAGATGTGCTGTACAGCTTTCAGACTCAAAGGCTCGCTGAGCTCTTCCTGGAGACTTTTGGACACATTTGAATTTTTCATTATCGATAGAAAATGACAACATTTCCAATTGTTAATAAAATGGTTTTTATTCATGTTCAAATACATTTTTTACCAATGCAGTTCCTTCAAATATTTTTTCATTAATTTTTAATACTTTTAATAGAGTTCTACAGTTTGTAATGAAAATTGAAATCAACAAGCAGTAGCTCAATCGGTAAAATGCAAGGATTTTAGTATTTTTCACGTGAAGTTGAAAAGTGCAATTTCAGTTCTTATGAAAATCAACTTTATACTCCGATACGTAATAATTTTTTGGGGGAATTTTTCAATAAAAAGTAATTAAAATAAAATTGTCCTTTGTTGATCTAAGTAGGAACTGGATATTTTTAACATTACTTGTTTTTATCGGCAAAACAGATGTGCACATATCTGAGCTTTGGAAATGAAATCTGGAGAATTTTCGTTCTTGTATACGCTTGTGATAAAATGGGCTAAGTAAGTGTGTTCGGATGCTTGAAAAGAGACGAATCATTGGTAGATTATATAGGTATGCAAACAGAATATGTAAAATTTTATGTAGATATGCAAAGAAGATTTATTTCCGAATCTGTGATGTCTAAACCGAAATATATCAAAATCGGAAGGACACCGAATTTCTGGATGACATCTAACAAAGCTCACTGTGCATGCAGAAAGAAATATACATTAAAGTAAAAATTTAATTAGCTGCCATTACCATTACACATTTAGTTTTATCTTATTATAATATATAGCACCATAGGTTCTACTAATCACCATAGGCTCAAAGTCTAAGTCACATGGCATGAAGTTTTAGAAAAACGAGCTGTGAGCCTTAGCTTGACAGACAGAGAGTGGATCATTCGTTTCGATATCAAGGTTATTTAATACGCTACGATGGCATATAGTTTTGCCATGGGACATTTAGTTAGGCTTCACCCTTGGTGTCATCCAAAATGTTAAATTTTTTATCTTAAATTATTATCTTTATCTTACAAATAGCCTGTTCTGTTCTAATTGTTAATGTCTTTTTTAAAAACTCTTCTTTGCTGTAAATAAATTTATTCTTTTTATTTAAATCTTCTCTTAAATCTTTTTTTATCTTCTCTTTAATCAGTTATCCTAGATACTGATCTAATTAAGACTGAGTGGGCATTTTGTCTCATACATTCATATATTAATATAATTTCTCCCATTTTCACCTATATCAATAATACTTTGGGAATTTTACTTTTCATTGTACAATAAAAGATGCTAAGTCTAATTTTGAATTTGCTTTACTTTTTGTTAGTAAATACGAGACAAACAGTTTACAATGCAAAGGAAAAATGCTTTATTAACATTAGACAAAGGATATAAATGGTAATTAAGAGCCATATGCGGCGATTACTTCTTTGCATAATCACTAAACTTGTTGATAAATTTATCACACCCCTGGACTAATTTGTTTAACTCGTTTTGGTGATAATCAGGTTCTTAGCTACTAAATTAGTTCTCTGTACCTTTTTGAACATCACAATCAGATTTGAACTTTGTTTTGGATAACTGTTTTTCAATGCCGGAAAAAGGAAATTGTCCTGAGAGCTAAATCAGGGATGTAAAGGGAGTGGCTACAGACCTGCCTAAATGATTCCAGGAGTCTCTCTGCCCGCTTCAAAAGAATGACATCATTTCGCCATCCATTGTCTACACATATCTTCGCTCCAGAATACTTCAACTATTTGTCTGTGAATGTCTGATAAGGACACATTCTTGGCCCATAAAAATAGTATCGAGCTCTCACCTCTATGAGAGACCCCTTTTCTAGATGTCTTGCCATTACTGTCTCAATTTCAGGTCTCATTACAACTCAGGTCTCATTACTTTGGGCCACTAAAACTCTAGTTCAAACTAAATTCAAGAAATTTGATTAGTTTCGTTTAATAGAGTCATAATACGCTCTATTATTATCTGTGACATGGGGCACATAAAAAAATTTGGAACATTTACATTTCTAGTTGTAGTATATCTTAAGACACAGAGCAAGGAAATAATAGACACTAAATTAATGAAATTTTCTCTA
>JAPMOQ010044256.1:2302407-2313733 GCA_026543055.1 Argiope trifasciata
TTGATGATTTTTCAAAATTTATTTTCCTTTCCTTTCTTTTTAGCTAAAAAAATCTCCTTTCCAGTCAGTTTGTAAAAAAAAAAAGTATTTTAAGTCGTCATACAAGTGTTTACAATCTTTTTTACTCACAAATTTAAAAAATCATTCTGATTTAGATCACAATGTATCTAAATTATTTCAAATGCAAGTGTAATCATATTTCTAGTGCATATAACAATAAGAATTTAGTGCAATTTTGAATTTATTTCTTTCTTTCTTTCAATAAGCAATTATAATTCTCTTCCGGTTTTATTTAAGATACACAATTATTTTTTTACAGTGGCATCATTACAACGCAGTTCAATCTATTCGTTTTGACTCTCATGCGGTGGTGGAAAATATTGACAATCGTCATGACAACTTAATCTAGTTTTACAAAGCTGGGAGCGCCAATTATGTTCTCAACAAGATATACGGGCAATTAACTTTGGCGAGACGTGAGAATTATAACTCATTTCGGCGGATTGCTGCAATCGCTAATAAATTTCGGAAGTCTCTTAGGCTTCAGAAATGTTAATTAACTTTTCATTTAATTAAAGTTTTGCTTCAATACGAGACTTGCATGTTTTCTACCATTTCATAATTCGGGTAACAGTGAAAATAATTTTCTTAAAGGTTCAGTTGATCAAAAGTCATTATTAATACAATGTGAATAAATAAGAATTTTGTAATTGAAATTTGTATTTGATTTTAAATATTTTTTTAAGAAATGCAACTTCTTTAAAAAAAGTAATAATAAAAGTTGAAAGTCATTTAATCAGTAAAAGGCATTCATAAGATATTTAATTTATATGAACTGCTTGACAAGAAAATCGACTATTTAATTACTCTGAGTGATTTATTAACTGGACTTACTAGTTAATCTAATTACTAAGAAGTTTTTTTGAGTCTTAGGTTATGATTTATAATGCTGAAGGTGGGATATTCCCTTAAAAGTGTCAAAGATGTGATATAGAGTGAAAATTTTCTATATATATATACTGGTATTTGTAAAAATTATTTATTATATATATTTAAAAAAAGTAAAATAATATTAAATATATTTTCAAGTTGAAAGTCATTTAGTCTGTAGACAGCATTCATAAGATATTAATATATATGAACTGCTTGACAAAGAGACAGCTTTTTTTAGCTTGAGTTTACTGATTAAGACTTTATTTCACGATACTTTTACCAAATCGCATTCTTTCTAATATAATAGGACTGATATATATTGCTTGGAACGTGTTAACAGAATATTTTATTCTAATTTAAATTTTAGATTTTTTTGCATTTAAAAATTTATAGATTGTAGAATTCCGGAGCTTTTTTTAAATTTTCTATCAGTTATGACTGCTCGTCTATTATTATCTAAAGTCACAAAATCCAAATATTATATTGTGAGTAGTTGATTAAACATTATAAAAATTGTTTTGTAACATCCTGTTTCCTCACAAAAGTAGGTTGTGAATGTAGATTGCAGTACTTGCTGTAATCTTATCATAAATTGTTCAGTAAAAAATAAACGCTGGTAGAAACTATAATTACTAGATGATATACACGACACTTTCGGGAATTAAAACCCTTTCATGTCTGATTATTTGAACGTAGAAATCACTTTTCTACAAAATATTATAATCATTATTTATGTCTATAATCCTGTACTTTTGTATTATTATGTATGTCTATTTGTAGTATAAAATAAAACCAAACTTTTTTGTTGCCTGAAGTGTTTTTTATTTAAAATTAAATGGTAAATGAAATAGACAATTTTAAAAATGCCCACAGCTGATTTTCGCCATAGATGTGAAATATTTAGTGTATTCATAAGACATATTTCGTTTACAAACACTTAAGAAAGGTTTAAAGAACATTCGGAATGTTACATTAAATAATTAATTTTTTATTGATATAAAACATGAAAATAAACTAAGTAAAGAGAGTTTTTCATTTCTATTTCCGAAATGTTTTCCTTTTAATTTGCTCACGTGCTCAGCAAATTGCTCTTTGTATATATTCTTGTTCGTCAAGAATTAAAAAAAATACTTATTATGTTCAAGAACAATTTTTTTACCGAGTCTTCATTTGAAATAAATAGATGCATTTAAGTTTCTTTTTGGTCATCTTTAAATCAATATTTTAAAATGAATTTATTCAATTTTCAACTTTTAAACCAATGTTTTAAAAACTGAAAATACAATTTGAAGAAAGAAATTGCAAAAATGAAATTAAAATTATTGAAACGATATTATTTTAAATTTTAAGAAGGCATTAAAATAATTCTTGTAAAATTTAAAACTGAAATATGTTGCTTAATTTTTAATAAATTTAACATTTAAGCAATCTTTTAACTTTCAAAAGTTGACAATATCCTTTATCTTGTGTTAAAGAATAAGTGCTCTAAATTTAACTATAATCGGTCGAACCATTTAACATACATGGATGGCCTTCAGTAGTTCAATTACAATGACCTTCAGTGATTCAACTATAATGACCTTCATTGATTTATATTAAGATTTTCATTGGTATTGTTGGCATCTCGATGATTGAGCGTTGTTACTTGATAAATGAACATAATTTATTAAAACGTTATCTAAATTATCGTAATTCACTTTTTTTGTGATAGTTAATATTAATAAATGCCATTGTATTACTTAGCTATGTACTAAGATAAAGTACCAAATATATTAAGCCAAAATAATTCCATAAGTTGCCTTTTCTTACAATTCTTAAATTTTGAAAATAAATTTAATATCTTAAAGTAACCAGAATCAATCTAAAATCCCAAACAATTTCATATGTTGCCTTGCCTTACAATTCTTAATTTTTAAACATAAATTTAATTTCTTAAAGTTACGAGAATCAACTTGAAAACTAAAACAATTTCATAAGTCGTTACTTACAATTCTTAATTTTTGAAAATAAATTTAATATCTTGTTACCAGAATCAATCTAAAATCCCCCCAAAAAATTACTTAAGTCGTCTTATCTTACAATTCTTAGTTTTTAAAGATAAATTTAATTTTTTAAAACTGCGAGAATAAAACTAAAAACAAAAACAAAACTAAAAAACCCATAAGCTGTTCTTGTTAAAATTCTTAATCTTTGAAAATAAAATTAATATACAGTAAACTCTCGCTATAACGATACCCGATACAACAATAACTCCCTCTACTACAATAATGTTTTGTGGTCCCGGTGATTTTGCATATAAACTAATGTTAATCTCCCCTCAATATTGCGATATTCTTTAGAACAATAAACCTCTGTAAAACGATTTTTTTCAATCTAAATTTCAGTATTATTTTCTCCCTTTATAATAATATTTTGATTTTCAAATGCTTTTTTTTTCGTTTTCTTTTGTTATTTTTTCCGTCTATTAAGACTCATCGTGGATATTCAACTTATCCCTGAATAAATAGCTATTGTTCAGATTTCAAAACAGATGAAGACCACCCTTTTGGGAATTGGAGTGGGTGAGGGGGGGTGAAGTGTAAATGTATGCCTAGTCTCATTTCCTAGTAAGCTTTGGAATTCTGATACGGTTTAAGGACATCTAGACCTGTCTGGTCACCTTGTCACAGAACAAGTGCCCTTTGTTAGAGGAACAGGGGGAGATGGAGGCGGGGTGTTGTTAAGTGACGTACTGAAAAGTGAGTTCAAAGGTCTACGCGAAACATTTGGTTTAAACTTTTCTTTCTTTCACGCGATATTGTTCCCTAAAGGCCTTATCACACGGTGAAATGTCACCAGCACTTTTCCGTTTCTACCCTCAAAAACCGGTCAAGCAATCGTCAACTTATTCGAAAATTGGTATTGGTGAACTTAACAGTTAAAAAAATGAATAAACAAACAAAAATATTGGATTATTTTCAATAAAAAGTGTTTTCAGGTATGTGAATATTTCTGTGCTTATTTACTGAATTTATCTTATTTATTTATTTTTTTAGTATTTAAACCACTATTATTAGTATTTTCCAAATTAATTTCTTCTAAATATAGACTTAAAGGTAGTATGTCATGCACCTTAAACCAATAATAATAAAAAAACTCTTATTAAATACTCAAAATATGTGGGCCCTCAATATAACAATATGCCTCTCTACAACAATATATTTATTTGGTCCCTAAAGTATTGTTGTAACGAGGTTTCACTGTATTACAATTACTAGAAACAGCCTAAAAAACCACTAATTTTTCCTTCTGTCAAATATAAAACAAAATTCTACATTTGGAATTCCAAACAATATACACATGTGTGTTTAGGCATGAAAATAATAACCTTTCATCATAAAATTTAGATTAAAAAGGGATTCATACTTATTAAGTTGACTTGATGATAATAATGTTTTTAAAAGGCTGAATGTAAGTATTCGAAAACAAATGCTACTATAGTATGTATTCATTTTGTATTTTCTCATAAACATGTAATAAAAGCAGGCAGAAATCGGTAAACTGGCCAGTAAATCTAAATAATTTACTTTTAGGATTCTGTTTATATATTTCATAACTGTTATTCATCTTTGTAACCCTTTTAAAATTTCTTTGTAAAGTTTCTTTTGATTACCGATTTTGTCATCTTAATCATATCTTATGATCTTCAAAATATCAATTAAAAGGCAATGAATTTTATTTAATGCATATTTAAGTCGTCGCTTTGAAAAACAAATAACTTCAGATCAACCATTTTTCTGAGAATTATGTTAAGACGCACAATTGCAGGTGGATGGGTTTATCTGAAAATCCTCTTCTCACGGTTAGGGTGAAGAAAGTATATTAAGTATTTATTTAATAATTTCTATTGGGTCTCCTTAAATCATTTTAAACTGCTTTCTCTGTAATGAGTTATCCTAATTCTCCGAACTTTCTCAATCCTTAGTTCTGTTTATATTCATAATATTTTTTTTTGTATTTTATTTAAAAAAAACACCCACAGTTATTTTAAACTACTAGTGTTTAACAAAAAGCTGCTTATAAATTTTTTGTTTATAACTAAACAGGTTATTCATTCTAAAATCATTTTACATTACATTTTACCTATTTAAACTTATTTATTTACCTATTACCTATTTATTTAGGTGTAGTTTATGTAATTTCTAACTTTCTCCAGTTTATCCAGTCATAGAAGTTTTAACTTAATTGAAGGCACTTCCATTATCGCTTATAATTTTTTTATTGAAGCATTTATAAAATCCCCGTTCACCACAAATTATCACACAGGGCTTACAGAAGTAAGTATTCAACACATAACAAAAGAAAAGAAGCAAATTTAACAGTTTTTAAGGATTAATATAAGAATAAAATAAAATAAGAAAATAAAAGTTTAGAATAAGAACATTTAACGGGTGTCAATATTAAATTTACAAAAGTTTTCAAGAGCATTTCTGGTGGAAACAAGTGGATGAAAATCTGGAGGCCACTTTATATGAATGGCTTGAAGAGCCAGTCTTAGATTCTGTGTTGCTCCGGCAAACTTGGAACATTGGAGAAGCGCATGTTCAACATTTTCCTCGCCATCAGTGTTAAAATCACAGATAGATGATGGGGACAAGTTCAATTTGTATAGCTAGCTTTTAAAGCTTCCATGAATAGTGAGAAATCGGGTTATTCTATAAATTTGTATAAAAATGATGGCGTCACATTCTCTTATTAGTGGATCGGAAAAATTTCTTTGTTAGGCTCCCTTTATTTGAAAAGAGGTATTCTTGATTCCAATACTTGTAAAGGGATTTAGGAATGTTAACGGCAATGTCGATTTTTAGTGTCCTTTATAATGGCAATACATTATATCGAAACGCGGTAGGCATATAGGCTTTAAAAGCGGGGAAATTAATTTTAGTTTACTTGCTTTATACTGTCTTTTAGAGTTGTACTTTCAATTGCAAAGTGTTTTGTTGTCATATTTTAATGAATTTAGGTCTATGATTTATGGTCTTTTTTTTAAGATCTTACTTGGATTTAAAAAATTTAGAAATGATTTTGCTAGTTATTTTATGGTTATTTTTAATTTTCTGATGCTACTTTTATTGCTAAAACCTCAATTTCCTCGGATTTTCGGGTTTAGAAGGGCCAAATGTTTGGACGAAAGTAAGATTACACACAGAAAAAAATCCCTGATTTGAATCACTCCCTGAGGATGACCCTTGAAAAAGTCTTCATACTGGATTAATTATTCCTTTCTTCTTTTTGATTCTTTGATTTTAAAATTAATATTTATTTACTTCTAAAAATTATTTTTATTTGGCTAAGTTCATTTGTGTTTTAGTTGTAGTAGCATTAGCACTCTCTAAATTCAATGCATGTTTTATTGTAGAGGTTCAGTAAATATTCTGTAAATGAATTTCATGTTGATTGTTTTTGGATTCATAGTTTCCAATTTTTTTACGGGTCATTTTCAATTTGGAAGTCTAAGTTTCAATTTTTCTAGTCTTTCTTGAATTCCTTTCCCAATATAGACTTTAATTTATTTGCCGGAATTGTTTTTTAAATTGCTTACAGTATTCGCTTAAAAAAACTTAACAACAAATTCTCATTCGAGATTTTTCAAATATTTGAATAAAATTTTCATTAAAAAATTATGATCTCCCAAACTGGTTCCCTAAGAATTTTATAATAATGAAACCGTGTTACTAAACAACTTCCAATTTTGATTTTTTTTTTGTAACTTTTCATTAAAAAGATTATGATTTTCCGAAATGGTAGCCTAAGAATTTTATAATAATGAAACCGTGTTACTAAACAACTTCCAATTCTGATTTTTTTTCAAACTTTTCATTAAAAAGATTTAATAATGAAACCGTGTTACTAAACAACTTCCTATTCTGATTTTTTTTCAAACTTTTCATTAAAAAGATTATGATTTTCCGAAATGGTAGCCTAAGAATTTTATAATAATGAAACCGTGTTACTAAACAACTTCCAATTTTGATTTTTTTTTCAAACTTTTCATTAAAAAGATTATGATTTTCCGAAATGGTAGCCTAAGAATTTTATAATAATGAAACCGTGTTACTAAACAACTTCCAATTCTGATTTTTTTTCAATCTTTTCATTAAAAAGATTTAATAATGAAACCGTGTTACTAAACAACTTCCTATTCTGATTTTTTTTCAAACTTTTCATTAAAAAGATTATGATTTTCTGAAATGGTAGCCTAAGAATTTTATAATAATGAAACCGTGTTTCTAAACAACTTCCAATTTTGGTTGTTTTTTTTTAAACTTTTCATTAAAAAGATTATGATTTTCCGAAATGGTAGCCTAAGAATTTTATAATAATGAAACCGTGTTACTAAACAACTTCCAATTCTGATTTTTTTTTCAAACTTTTCATTAAAAAGATTATGATTTTCCAAAATGGTAGCCTAAGAGTTTTATAATAATGAAACCGTGTTTCTTAAAAAGAATTATCAAGATTTTCGCTTTTTTTATTAGAAAAATATCTATACTAATGCAATCATTTTATGCTAATTCAAGATTTTGTAACAAAGAAAAATTATTGCAAATCTTTTTGGTGATCAGCTATTGTAAAATCAATTTGGTTGCGTTATATTAGAATGCAATACTCTAATTTTAAAATGCTGTCATTTTAATTTTAAAATGCCGTCTAATTTAAAAATGCTGCGGCATGATTTGGAAAAAAGCCTTTTAAAACATAACTTTTATACTATTGGATTTATTCGTCTAAAACTTGCACCAATGCTTCTTTGTTACATAATAACATTGTATATAATAAAGAATTATATGTCTTAGAATTATTACATATTACGACATATTAAAGATGTGATGGAAAAATTCCAATCAATTTCAGTAAATTGTCTATTGCAATAAAAGTACTGTAATGATCAATTGTAATCAAAGTAATTGGATAATCAATAGCAATCAAAGTAATGCAATGATCAATTTCAATCAAAGTAATGCAACGAACAACTACAATAAATGGCCAACTTGAATAAAACTAATGCAATGATCAACTGTAATAAATAGTCAATTGGAATGAAAGTGATGTAATGATCAATTGCAATAAATAGTCTATTACAATAAAAGTGATGCAACGGTCAGTCACTTATATAATTCCCCGACTTTGAAACGTCTGCGTCTTGAACGTTAAAATTTTAATAGGTGGCACTTTAGTAAGATACATTCAAGAGGTGATGGAAGTAATCATATGCAATAAAAGTAATGCAATCGGCGATGATAATAAACGTAATGCAACGATCAACTGCGGTAAATGGTCTATTGCAATGAAATAATGCAATGATCAATTGCAATAAATGGTCAATTGGAATAAAAGTAATGACCAATTGCAATAAATAGTCAATTGGAATAAAATAATGATTAATTGCAATAAATGCTTTAGTGGAATAAAAGTAATAAAATGATCAATTGCAATAAATGGTCTATTTGAATAAAAATAATAATTAATTGCAATAAATGGCCGATTGGAATAAAAGTAACGCAATGATCAATTGCAATAAATGGTTTATTACAGTAAAAGTAATGCAAAGGTCAACCCCTTGTGTAATGACACGACTTTGCTACACCTGCGTCTTGAACGTTAAAATTTTAATAGATGGCTATTGATTGCAGAAAGACATATTCAAAAAATGATGGAAGAAATAAATTGAAATAAAAGTAATGCAATGGTCAGTCACTTGTCTAATGACACGACTGCGCTACGTCTGCGTCTTGAGGGAGCATAAAAATATAATTCATACTTCATTTTCTCTTTAGACTGTTATTAGTCTTGGTTTCATATGAAAGCAAAAGTATAGAATCCTTCTTAAGGTTATTGGTACCAATTTAAATGACGCAGGCAGTGGGTAATCACTATAAATTTACAGAGATCAGCACTCTAGACGGGCTCTCTATTTCTTTTTGAGCATGCAAAATAATTAAGATCTTCAAACACTTCGAGCAGTTAATTTCGAGAAATCGAGATAACAGACCACAGGTGGGATCTTCCAGGTTCTGAGAAATAAATTAAGCTATCCACAGCAAAAGGCATCTCTGGCCAGGTCTAACCGGCACTTAAGCGGAGTAATCACCAGTTATTTTGGGAGTAATTAGGCGAGTCATTAATTCTGCCGTCAGGGATAAGTGATTTGGATCAATGGATAACTGGAAAGTGATTCATTTTAGAAAAAGATTTCGGTGATTTTTTTTTCTTTCTTCTTCTTTCGCACATTTCTGAAGCTCAATTTATAAAGAAAGTAAAAAAAATGATCATGAAATATGTCTGTAGAAGATATCTTGAAAGATAAAGATTTCTAAGGTAAACGAAAAGATATGAATCGTTCATAAATCAATTTGCGTAGAAGAGTCAAAGTACTTTGAAATTGAAATTATTTATGGTTAAAATATAACAAAAATTAGTATTTATCTGACTTTTAACTCTGTTTTGATATCTCTCTTGAAATTTCGAAACATAAAATAAAATTTATGTTAATTTAATTGATTCCTTTGTGTATAGCATGCAGACTGTTTCCATTTTTATTTTACACAATTTTGGTATATCATTCCCTTGGTATAGTGCCAAAGATAATTTTTTTTGGTTAGGATTATGTATAAGAATTATGGGACTTACACCAAGTAAAATTCGGGCGATGGATTCGCTAATGCATGATATTTAAATTTTTATTATCATTTTAAAATTTCTAAGGTAAATTAAAAGACATCAATCGTCCATAAATCAATTTGCGTAGAAGAATCTAAGTACTTTGAAATTGAAATCATTTATGGTTAAAATATAATTAAAAATTAGCATTTTTCTGACTTTTAACTCTGTTTTGATAACCATGCTTGAAATTTCGAAACATAATTAAAATTCCTTTTAATTCAATTTATAAATTTGTGTATGGTATGCAAACTGTTCCCATTTTTCTTTTATACAATTCTGGTATATCATTTCATTGGCATGGTGCAAAAGAATTAAGGAAAAATCTAAAAATTGCCAATAATGATTTAAGTACAGTATTGATGGAACCAGGTAATCACAAAACGCTGAAGGATAGGATGTCAAAGATGGACAGTTTCATTACAGCTGTTTGAGAGTGTGCAGATGGGGAGAAAGACGGCTATTGACTACCCCGAAAGGAATGTTAGTTTGACTGTTCGGTCTATGTAAGGTCGGACAATACTTATTCAGCAGTCGACCGCAGTAAATCCTGTCGACACTGCAACGTTCAGTGGTGGCGAGGTGGTCGGCTGTGTACAAGAAGAAGAAGCTATGTTGCCAAAGATAGTTTTTATTTGGTTAGGATTATCTGCGGGAATCATGAGATCCACACCGAGGGATATTCGTGCGATGTGTTCGCTAATGCATGATATTGAAATTTTTATATTAACATCCCGTTTTTAAGCAACAGAATGTTTAATTACATTAACATCCCGTTTTAAAACAACACAAGGGCTATTTTGTGATGGAACTCGTAATTTTGAACAAGACACTTTTCGTTTTATTTATTTATTTTTTAAGTATTTTTGTGTATTAATTCTTTTTATTGTTTTGTATTTGTATAGTTGTTATAACAAATGCGAACACTTTTTTTAAAATAAGTGATTGTTTGTTTTGGTTTTATTAACATCCCATTCGAAAGCAATACTAAGGATAAACAGATTTGTAACACTTGAGCTGGCATCCTGCACGAAATTTTCAAGCCACAGAAGCATGAAGACGTTTATCCCGGACAATTTAAAGTTAACCAAATTCGCATATACGACGGTTCATCGAAGGAATCGGGTCTCGAATCCGAAACTCTTGGTTCTGAAATGAAGGTCTTATCACCAAGACTCTGAGGCATGCATGATATTGAAAGTAATCTCATTGGGAATCCTTAAAAATAAAGATATTTAATAAGGAATATTATTAAACTCACACGAGTGTTTACAATCACACAAATCCAGATTAATGAACACGTGCATTTTTCATGTGAGCCGCCAACAAGGACAATTTTTTATTCAGTATTTGCACTTGGCACCACTAAATAATACTTATATAAAGTAATGGTTTTTGCTCATACAAAGATTTTTAATTTTTTTAAAAATAAAAGGAATTTAACAACAGAGTGTTGCATTCCATTCACATTTTTTCGACTCTTTTAAGAAGAAACTCACCCAAAAATACACTTCGATATTATTTTAATGTCCTTGTATCCTGAGTATGTAAAAATAATTACAGAAACATTTATTAGCTATTTATAATAAAATTAATTTCTCAAAATTTTATTACAATCGTAGTTTTTTGTTGTTGTTGTAGGGATTATCTGCTGGGATCATGGTCCCTCACGGAGTGATATTCATGTGACGGA
>JAPMOQ010044256.1:2313743-2330121 GCA_026543055.1 Argiope trifasciata
ATCTGCTGGGATCATGGTCCCTCACGGAGTGATATTCATGTGACGGATTCGTCAATCCATGATACTAAAATTCATCTGATTAGAAAATCCTTAAAAATAAATATATAGATTATTATTTAACTCACACGGTTGTTTAATCAAACTCAGATTTAAATTATTAAACTCACAGGTGTATTTACACTCATACAGATCTGTATTATTAAATTAAAACGTGTGTTTTCATGAGAGCCGTCAACAAGGACAAAATTTTTATTGTGTTTTTATTCTTATCACCACTATAAATACTTTTGAAGTAACGTCTATTGATTAATTTGTTTTCTATTTTCAAGATTTCTCATATAAACATTTTTAATATTATAATAAAAATAAAAGAAATTTATCACAATAGTAATTGACAGTATCACATTCCCTTCATATTTTTCATTTTTTAAAAAAAGAAACTCATCAAACATTTCGGTAATATTCTAATGATTGTGGTTCCTAAATGTGTAAAAAAATTAGATAAAAATTTATGAGTTACTTATACATAAAAGTGCTTTCTTAAAATTTTATAACAATTGCATTAAAAGTATTTTTTTCTGAGTTTCTATTTTTATTTAGCTGATAAGTACATTCACACAATATTTTAAATCAACAAAATTCAGAATATTATCTAATGAGTTTGAATAGGAATTTTTTTTTCAACTGTCAGTTTAGAATGCATTCAGTGATAATTTTCAACAATATTTTCTGCACAAATTCAAAGCTTAAATCAGAAGTAATTTAGGAAACATAATTTCTTTTTACATTAACTATGACATTGGACATAAAGTGAAATCTAATGAAAATAAATATATTAATATTTCACTTTAATTGAAATATAAATCTTCTGATAAAAACAACTATAATATGATATTTTTAAATTCATAAGGTATTTTATAAAAATATTTCATTAGGAAAGATTTAAAAATTTGTGTGCCACTTTGGCTAATGGCAGTTGGGGCACGTTAAATAGTTCTTGACTGCATCCTCCAAATTCCCATAACAAATTATACTTCTGGGGGTACTGAATCAGGGATGAGTGGGTCTCTGATTTGGATCTAAATTCTGTCTTGTGGATGGATGAATGAGTATTTGAATGAGTTCGACAGCCCCCTAAAATGGATTGTGCCGTGTGTGTTCGAGAAAGTCCCACTTTCATATCAAAGGTGTTCGTTAACAACGAAAGACGCACACTTCTGTCTTTATTCGAAAGAGCTACTCTCATTCGGCCTGGTATGACCAAGTGGCATTAGACCGACCCGATCCGAAAAATTTATATTAGAATTAATGTTTAATTTTAGCTTTTATTTTATTTATATCTACAAATAGAATATAATCAATGCGTTAATGACACAAAAATATAACAACAAAATAATTGGGATTCATTAACTTCAAAGCTAAGAATTTATCAAAAGATATATCTATCTTATGTTCAAAACACCTATTTCCTTAACTGAAAAAACGCCTTTCAATGCCTAGTAAATAAAACTTTGATAAGTTTTATGAAACAAAATCATCATCATGTGCTAAAAATGCAACATTTTAATATTAATAAATCAGTAATTTTTTATAATTTTATTTTTAAATATAATTACATAATTTTTAAATATAATTACACTGAAAGAACCCATATTTACAAGAATATATTGATGCAAATCCTTTGCAGATGTACATAAATTGTTGGAAAAATATGATCCCATTAAGCCTGAAGGTATCCTTAAAATATTCTAAGATGCATTTATTATCTTTTTTAGATATATGATTTATCTTTTTCTGAATAATTAATATGCCACAAAAATAAATCACTATATTTTTTGAGCCATAAGTATATGCTTCAATAGAATATTAAGTAGAAATGTAATAAAAAAAATAAAATAGCAGAAATAAGGGAAGATGCAGAATAAAGAAAAAGAAAGAAAAAAATATATTAAATTTTAATTTATGACATATTAATAAAGAGTATAATCATAATAAATTGCTCAATAAAAAGAAATATTGTCACCTCAAGTTTATTCTCTGTAAGTACAAGCATACAACAAATACAACAACATTCATAACATATACATTAATCAAAACTACTATAAATATACATGCAAAATCAAACTCTTTAGGGGTTGTAAGTAATGAGGTAAGCATGTACACTTATTTTAAGTGCAATATTTTGTCCATTTTTATGTGTCATGTATTGGTTTACAACCAGTAATTATTAACAAGCCAAAAAAAAAAAAAAAAAAAATTGCATTGATTTATATTCTTATTTTTATGTTAATAAACTTATAAAATGGAATAATATTCATGAAAATAAAGTCTAAAATAAAATAATAGGGTAATGATAATAAAAAATGATCGTAGGAGCATAGAAATATAATTTTAATGGATTATAAATGGAGAAATATCTACCAATGGATCAACAATAAATTGAATTATTTCATATATCAATCATACTAGAATATCAGGCATTATATATGTGTGTGTGGGTTTATCAGGATAAAAATATTAAAAATATAGCATTATAGATTATTTTCTTCTTCAGCAACAACAAAAAAAACACCATTTTCTTTTAATATTTTTCAAACTATTATTGTTTCAATTTATTTTATAAGACTCACTGTCAATTATTCGAACAATCTGCCGTAGAAAACGACTGATTGCTAAGTCTTCCAAACAGGACCCCATAATATATATATAGAGAGAGAGGGGGGGAATTAGGGAATTTCGTTCCAATTTAATATAAATGGGAATGATTAAAAGATGACCCGTTAGACTTCTTCATGGAATTCATATCTGAAGGTGGTGGCTCCATCTGTTGGAAACTTGGATAATCATAACGCCACAATCGTGATGGGAAGCCTCGACAATAATCTAAAAATAAAGTATCATAAATTAAAATGAACTTTTTAGGTAAGTTATGATGCATTAGACTCACTATAAATACGTATAATACAGTATATAATAAGAATCGGTAAATTTTCAGAAAATAACATTATTGAACAACTTCAGTATCAGAAATTATATTATTTATCCATTTTAGCACACAAAAAGTTTTAAAAACATTTATACGTCTTACATGTAATTTAAAATACACTTAAATAGGGACATTAATACTAAATAATAATAATATATATATAATAATAAATATAATACTAAAAACAGGAATCATCAGACTATAATAGGAAGGTTTTTCAGTGATTAACTGATAGGAAATTGCGGGTTGTTTTAGGAAAGAGCTTCGTCAATTTAAAATAAGGTCAAATCATGAAAATACCGGTACGCCATCGTTTATGATACTTCCTTCCTGAAATATAGGAAGTACGTTTGATATTAGATATTCCACCTAGCGAGTTAACCATCTCTCATAAGAAAAGAAGAGTTATCTGAAACAAATCCTAATCAACAGACCATCTTTTTTAAGCCAGCACCACTCAGATTTTAAGAGAACACGTGTTATTTGAGATATGAAGATAAGAAACTGAGAGATTAATTTCAAATTACCTTAATAATTCAATTTCCTTTTGCATTGATTAATCCAGCAATAAGTCATTATTTATTAGAGTTAAAAATTGGTCTCATATCATTTCCTTGATATTAAACGAAACTTGTATTGGAACTGTAATATTAATATTTTATGGGCTCTGATAGTTGATATATTATTTTATTATCATATCAAGTTCTAAACTGACACAATTTGTTGAAGCAGATCTCGCAAATCTGATCCCCGGGTCGAATGACGAGAACGGCATCTGAGCCAACATATATTTCTTCAGATTAGTTGTTACACTAGCATGAAGATTTTTCAACCTCACGGCAAATTCAGCCCTACTAAACCCTCAAGTAATTTGTCAAGATTAAATATTAATTATTGCTGCTTTTCTAGATTACACAATGATTGACTTGATAGTGAAGATTGTTGTATTGGGGAAATAACTTGAAGACAAAGGTTGTCTTTTACGGGGTTTATTAGATAACACAACAATTGAAGGCACAGGGATACACCATGGTGTTGTGGGTCTAGAATGGTTTCATACACCGTGGTTTATTTCGGAAGAGAGAGAGCCAAGATCACACTCCCCACCGTCCGAGGGTCAAGTTCGCTTCAACTGAAAAAAATATATATAAACAAACAGCAACTGTGAGACCACGTGATGTTTACTTGATTGGTGGTTAGCTCAAACCCAGGAAGATCATGTGGTTCACTGAATTCTTAACAAACCCATTTGATCGAATATTCTGTGAAAGCGGGTGTAGAAAACACAATACTTCGATTATGAAATTTGATTACTCTATTATCACTGCACATATATAGAGGAAATGAATTCGAAATTTTATCAAATATTAATTAAATTTATTATTTTAACACGTATTAATTTTAAATAAGTAACAATTAAAAATTAAATTTGTTTGATTAAAAATTAAATAAATGTTTGTTTATATTGTTTTAGTGAAAGAAGTTGGAAGGTGTTGCATCTCTGAAATGCAATTCAGGATTCTTTTCTTGATTTTATAAAGCATTTAATAATAAATTTTGAAATTAATGATGTCTAGAATTGTGCTATCCTGGTAAAACAACAAGTCAATATTGAGCAGGGAGTACTGATGAATTAAATTTATGGGGGAGGTGGATCTAATGCCACTTGGTCATTACCAAGGTCGAATGAGAGTAGCTCTTCCGAATTAGGCAGAAGTATGTGCCTTTCGTTGTTAACGGGCACCATTAAGGTGAAAGGACGACTTTGCTCGCACACACATGACGCAACCCTTTTTAGGGGGTGGTCGAACTCATTCATCCATCCGCAAGTCAGAATTTGGATCCAAGTCAGAGACCGACTCATCCCTGATTCAGCACCCCCAGTGGTATCGTTTGTTATAGGAGGGATTAGCAGTCACGACCTATTGAACGTGTCCCAACTGCCATTAGCCATCACGGCGGTCTTTGGCCGAGACAATGACAGAACTCGCTAACTTTCGGCTACGAGACGGACGCTCTACCAACCAGGCTACCGAGGACCTCAATAAATTTATAAAAATAATCAACCAATCAGCGCACCTGCATTCACTTGGGATTGCTTGATGAGGGTTCCCTGTGTGGAACTGGGTAGAACCGCATGAGGCTGAAGGTGCAGGAAAGAGGGAGTGTGTATGACTGAGTGGCTTCCACCTGTAGATCCCGTGCCCATTTTGCTCCTGGGAGAAGACAGATGGACGGCCTTGGGGATGAAGATGAGGAGAAATGTGACAAGAGATGTGCAAAGCAGACCGAATGCCTCAGCTGGAGCTTCATATCTGCAAGGATAATTTTAAATAATTATTTCTAAAAGTAAATTATTACATGAAAAATAATTTTAAAATGCAATTATCTAATCTCTGTAGTGAGGAAAATTACATGAAAATTTCAAAAATAACGATTGATTCTATGATGAATTTATGATGCAATATGAATAGAATGTTTTAAAATAACTTTTGAATTAAATAAATATTTTGTGGGATATTTATATAGTCGATATATTAAAATATTTACATTCTCCTTCGAATTTTTTAATAATTAATCGCATGGAGCCCAACTGAAAGTTTAGAAATTACATTTCTGTAAGAACCTCTATTATTTTTCTCTCTTGACATCAACTTTTAAAGTAGATTTATAATATTAGTTAATGTAATGGAATATGCAGGGACAAACATGTATAATATAATTTTATCTTTCTAAAACAAGTAATTTCAGAAAATGTCTTCAAAATAATAAAATATAAATAATAATTAAGCATATAAAACAAAATATAGGAAAGAAATTCGAAAAATATAGTATTGCAAATTTAAACTTTTAAATTAAAATTGGGAGAAGAATTTTTTTTAAAATTCTATGCATTAAAACAATTTATTCAGCATTTGGCTTTATATTCAGCATATAAAGCCAAAAAATAAGAAATAATTTAAAAAAATGTTGGACATTGGAATGTTGGAAAAAATTGAAAATTTAAATTTTTAAAGTAAAACGAATTTTTTTTTCGAAATCCTATATATTAAAACAGTTTATTTAAGCATATAAAACAAAAAATAGGGAAAAAATTCAAAAAATATAGAATTGTAAATTTAAATTTTTGAAGTAAAACGAAACGAAGCATTTTTTTAAAAAATCATATGCATTATAACAGTTTAATTAAGCAAGGAAAGGAATTCAAAAGAATGTAGGATTGCAAATTTAAATTTAAGTAAATCGAAACGAATAAAATTATTTTAAAATCCTATACATTAAAACAGTTCATTATGGCAAAGGTGCAATAGTTTTATGGCAGAAAAGAAAGAAGATTCTTTTTTAAGATTAGCATACTGGAAAATCTAAAGAGCAATAGAATAAACCAATTATTACCGAATCAATCAATCTTTAATATATTTTTATAAGTATATGCAAGCAAATTTGCATGCGATTTTCCTCCTAAAATTTAGAAACGTTGAATTGTGAAACACAAATTAGAATATTCAATATCATTTTGAATCTAAAATTTGAATTTATTTGTATTTCAAATTAGAGTCAAAAGCGAGCGAGTCCAAAATTGCTTCTATTATGTTTCTCTTGATACTTGATTAAAAGAGTTTAAAAATTAAAGTTCATTTGTAATTAATTTCATTTCAGATATTTTCATAATTAAAGGTTTAAAGAACAATTTTAATTAATAAAATTATCTTCTGAATATAACTATAATATTAAACTAAAAATAGAAAGCAGACAATTGAAAATCTCAAATGTTGAACAATACAAGAGTATTAGTGATTAATGTATGTAGAAAAGCTCATACTTAACCCTTAAATGGGGAGGTGAAAGTTTAGGAAATAAATGGGGAGGTGAGGTCTACGAAACCACATTTTCTTTACACTGGAATCAAATTTTCTAATGAAAGAATTAGATTGAATCGCAGTCACTATATTCTGCAGACAGTTTTCTTACTATATAGATATGCTTAGAGATTTTTCAAAATATCTTATCACCGAAAAAAATAAATGCCTTGGAAAAATGTATTTTCTTCTAAAATTATAGGTAACAATAAATAATATTCCTGAAAAAAACAACGTAATATAAAATTCACCAATTATATGAAAATCTTTTAAAAAATGACGATGGGTAAAATTGGTCCTTTTTTTTATCGGCTTGTGTGACTTTCATTAGGCACGGTTTTCTAAGCATTTTAAACTAACAGGTTAAGAACTATTATAAAAATCAGCCTATAAATTCTGTATAGATATCTCTTGGTATATTAATATATTTTATAAATTTTTCAAAAAACATTATCACTAGGAAAATTATTTATATTTGAACATACAAATCAGAATCAGTTGAATGCGAAATATAATCGAAAAAACTTTTTTGTTCAATTATCCTTATCACGAGAATAAGTTTATACTTCATTTGAAAATATCTGCAGCACTGCTTCATAATAAGATCTATGAATTGGATGATATTTATGTGCCCAAGTTTTCGCACCATCTGCTAAGCCTAGTTTATCACTGGGACACTAACGGGGAGGAGCGATCCGAGTGACGTTGCTATAAGAAATAACTGAATTATTAAAAAAAAACAATCTGCTGAAATCTGTTGAAAAAGTGCAACTGCTGAAAGTCACGAAACAGGAAGCAACAGGGTCAGTCCATTCAATTGAGCTAAAAATAGATTAGAGGTGAGAGAAAGTCCATTGCTAGCGATCTCACAGACCGAACGTTCCCTGTTTAAGGTTAAGAAAAATGCTGCAGTCACCTTCTGTCGAAAATGATGGCGACCGAGATCCAGGCCACCCAGAAGATGAGGGCGATGGCGATGGAGATGCCGATGTAGAGGGCCTCCCTGTTGTTCTCTCGCAGGGATCTGGCCCGGATGGAGGCGATGATCACGAAGAACAGCAGGAGCATCACGTAGCTCAGGTAGAGTATCCTTTCCAAGGGGGACTTGCCGCACACCACTTGGGAAGAGGAGAGAGAAGTGACGCCGGGTGGCTCATACACCAACCACTGGGTGACGATAGCAATCTGAAATTAAAAACAATTAAATGCAACTTTAGTAATGTAACTGTTGTAAATTTAGAAAGTGAAACCTTAGTAATGTGACTGCAAATGTAATTTTAGCAATCTAATTTTAGCAAATGAAACTTTAGTAGTGTAACTATAGTGATGTAGCTGTAAATTTAACTATAGTAATGTAACAGTAAATGTAACTTTAGTAATGTAACTTTATTAATATAATTGTAAATGTAACTTTAGTAATGTAACTTTATTAATATAATTGTAAATGTAACTTTAGTAATGTAACTTGATTAATATAATTGTAAATGTAACTTTAGTGATGTAGCTGTAAATGTAACAAGTAATGTAGCTGTGAATGTAACTATAGTAATGTAATTGTAAATGTAACTTTAGTAATGCAATTGTAAATACAACTTCAGTAATGTAACTGTAATTGTAACTTTAGTAATGTAACTGTAAATGTAGCTTTAGTAATGTAACTGTAAATGTAGCTTTAGTAATGTAACAGTAAATATAATTTTCGTAAAGTAACTGTAAATGTAACTTTAGTGATGTAGCTGTAAATCTAATTTTAGTAATGTAAAAGTAAACGTAACTTTAGTAAATTAAATGTAAATGTAACTTTAGTAATATAAATGAAATATAATTATAAATGTAACTGCAATTAGATTAAATGTAACTTTACTATCATCTATCAACTTAAGAATTTTCTTGTGGATGATAGAAAGGCTGTACTAGAAAATTATAAGAAGCTTGTTTTCATTATAAAGCTTATCAATTGGATCTCGGATCTGTACATAGTATTATTATTATTTTTTTCTTAATTTTGCTATAACATACGTAACATGTAAGTTTATTGCAATTATGGGAACGTAAAAACAGGTATATCCGCAGGTGTCCAAAGGAAATCAAATCATATATTTCAATGGTTTTTGATTTCAGATAAAAGCATTTTTCTGTTACTCAGCTAAAAACACTTGTTATCTTTCATTTCGGTTACTACCTAAGCTATTTAATTACCTAGTTATCTAAATTATAATAAATAAGAGGAACATAAAAGGGATCTAAATGAAAAATGTGAAATTTTCAGTCCTTTAATTATAATCTATTATTTTGAATTTGCTACCTAAGCTATTTAATTACCTAGTTCTCTAAATTACAATACATGGGATGAACATAAAAGGGGTCTAAATGGAAAGTGCGATATTTTCAGTCCTTTCTTTATAATCTATTAGTAATTTAATTATATTCTATAATCTATTATTTTGGTTGCTACCTAAGCTATCTAAATATTCTAGGTCTCTAAATTGTAATAAAATGAACATAAAAGGGATCTAATTTTTTATAAAAATTGTGGTATTTTCAATCCTTTACTTATAATCTATCAGGCTAAATACAACAAAATTAAAAGTGCCTAAAAATAAAAAACTTAGTTCTACAATCTCTAAGCAAAGAAAAAAATATCCAATGCAGTTTACACTGAAAATGCAATAGTGGCTTTTAAGTGATATTTGAGAAAGACTACTTTCATGTGTATGTATGATAATAAAATAAAAGTGTTAGAATTTTTATTTTTAATTTCTAAGCAAATTGTCTTTATGTGGCACTTAATTTATCCTTCACACTTTGAAATGAAAATAAGCCTTTTTTTATCTTACACACAAATAAAATTCTCTCAAATAAGAAAATATTAAATTCGAAATAATACATTTAATTAAAAACATTTAGTGGCAGTATATTATTGTTTATATACCACAGAAGAATTTTTTTTTGTTTCAAATACTCACTAATTCCCCAAGATTTTCTTAAAATTCCCCTGGATGAAAATTCAGGCAAATTTTAAGAAAATCCTATTTTAGGCCTTCTTTTTCCTAGAAAAGGCAAACTGTTTTGGAAAGAAGAAAGTCTGAACTTCAAGAAATAACACTTTTTTAAAAAAAATCCCCAATGTGGTCGAATACTTGTGTTGTTAACGTCATCGGATATCTTAATTATATCAAATTTGTATGTAATAACTATTTGAATTAGTATCAAAACAGTATTCATATTTATTCAAAATATAATTGGTTAAAATGCAGTAATAATAATAGTAGTGCTTACCTCCACAGCGACTATGAAAAACAACATAAGTGCTTGGAAAGATGCGTTGAAATAGACTCCATTATGTATTTTCAACAGGAAAATGCACTTTACCAGAAGCGTCCCAAACACAATGGAATAAGCTATACCAACGCCAGCGCGAGTAATTCCACAGAACAGCCAATGAGGTTCTGGAACGTACAAAAGTCCAAGGACAGACGACAAGAAGAGTCCTAGAAGAAGAACCTGTCCAAGAAATAAATGCCGTCTCCCACCGCAAGATTTGTAAAGGACATATATCTCAAAAATCATAATGGCCGCCACATTGAATAACGCGAAAGCAACAAGTGGAATGATCCACGGTTCATCTCTGAACTTGAGGTAAAATGGTATTTCTGGCACAGTCCGATTTACAAACTCTGTGACAACAGTAAAATTTTGGTTTTCATCTGAAATCGTGAAGTTTTCCATGTCGTCAACGTCTGTTGCGTTGTAAGATGTCCCATTGCTGGACTCTTGTTGAGTTAGTATCGTCAATTTCGTCAATGCTTCAACGCCTTCCATGCGGATCGGATGATGATTTCTTGTCTCTGAAGAGATGGTTGCCTTCCTCTCAGGATAGCTCTAAAATTGGAGAGGATTTCTGCAAATTTAAAAAATTGCATGTAAAATTTAAATTTAAATTAAATGTATTAGAAAAATAAGAGAGAACTTGAAAAACAAATAGTGCAAAAGATACAAAATAAATAATTTTAAAATAGAAAAGTTTTAACTGGTATTTTACAACATAATTGTGTTTCTTAACGCTCAACAAAAAATCATGATTTTCTTGTTAGAAAATTCCTCGCCTTTTAAATATTTTTATTGAAAAATAAATATAAAAATAACTAATTTTATATAATATGTAAAAATTGCTAGTTGTATATAATATGTAAAAATTACTAATTGTATACAAACTATTGCAACATCATCGAAATGCTAAAAAGAAATAAGCTATACAGAATTTTCAAGGATCCAATGCTAAATCTATACTAATATTATAAATGAGAAAGGTTGGATGATGGATAGATAGATGGAAATTCAGCACAAAGATAGATCATAGTCTGGAGTAGAACATATCCTACTATTTACTACGGTTCATTGAGTGGTTAGATTTTTATTAATTAAAAACAAACTTTTGAGCCAAAAAGCTGAGGCCTAATCCCGCCCAAGATGAGTAAGGCCTCAGTTATTTTTTCCATCAGTAATGAGGTTAGGCTTAAGGCGTTATCACACGGTAAAATATCTTCGGCACTTTCCGTCAGCAAACGACAAGGAAAGTGACGTCACTTCAAAGTTTCACATGATTAGTTTAATTTCGTTTGCGGACAATATTTCCGATAACATTTTCGATCTGGTTCGAAAAAGTTGTCGATTATGAAACTTGCTTGACCGGTTTTTGAGGGTAGAAACGGAAAAGTGCTGGAGAAATTTCACCGTGTGATAAAGCCTTTAGCATGGTTTCGACCGATTATTTCAAACGATTCTGTTTATTTTCTTAGCGTTTGATGTTTTTAAAATTAAACGTTATTAATAAATCGATCACTCGGATTCATTCTGAAGTACTTTTAAATTCACAGAAAACAGAATAAAGAAAATAAAACAAATTCTAATCTGCATTGCGTTGCTCTAATTGGCGTAGAAACGGCAGACATTTGCATCATGCCATGTTGAAAGTTCTTGCATGATTGTGACAACTGTTTTCATTCAAAAATTAAAAGTTTAAAAATGATGTGTATAATACTGTTGTAGTTATCTCAATCACGATAGATTTGACTTGATTTTAAAGAGACACAGAGTTTATTCACTGTTTTATTTTATTTCGGGCACACAATGTAAATAAATTGCTTTTAAGTTAGTTGTGTGTTTTTGTTATTAAATTGTATTTATGTTAGATATATATTTTTCGTATATGCTCATACTTTTAAATGTATCGTTTTGGGGTTAGGTTTCATTTTTTAAAAATTGTTATTATTTGATAGTTTTTCGAAATGCCCAGAAAACGAAAATCTATTCTTTCGAAGAGGAATAATAAAATTCTGGCTATGAAAGTAGCTATACAAGACCTGTTTGCAATTTTAGTGAGCACTTTCAGATTATCAAACCCCTTCCAGCTGTGGGATAAATACAAGGACGCTTTATCAGAAGATATGACACTCAGAATGACCTAATCATTAAAACTTTGGTATAGATTGAGAAAACAACGATTTCCGTACCTGGATATTGCATCACTAATTCAGCCTACAGCGAATAGGGGAATTACAACCAAAGTTATGAAGGAGCTAAGCTACGACACATCAGTTTTAGAAGCGCAGGTTAATGAAATCACATTACGATTATTTCCTATAGCGTCAACTTTACGAAACGATTCTGAACCGAGTAAATAATTGAAAGGATGTATTATTATTTCTTGACGCACCAAGGGGTACGGTTGAGATATTTGTGCTGAATCTCCTGCCAACCCACCTCTGCAAGGACCGCAATATAGCTCTGGCTGTAGCTTCCGCAGACATTGCTACAGCTTTGCTTAATGGTTGCCAGACTGCACATTATTTAAGACTACATTGGACTTAATCTTGTAAGCAAAGATACCACAACAATAAACATCACCCAAAACAGAGGCCTGGAAATGCTTTTGTACCAGTGCAAATTAATAGTACGGAACGAAAGAGTATACAGGCGTTAAATCACAGTCTGTAGGACATCCGAAGCAACCTTGCGGTGACGGGCGCCGTTTGTCGTTTTGTTCGCAGGCGATTTTAGATAGCCACTACTGACTGCTGACCCCCCAATCAGTTCTTATACATATACATCAAAATTTTCATGCGAATGAAGTCGCAGGTAATAGCAAGTAATAAATAAAACCAACAAAGTATATAAAATAATAATGCTACTGAGATATCCATGCTTATGAATCGGACAGTCAAGAAATTTATTTGTTTTGCTGATGGCAGAAACACACTCCAAAATTTTTTTTCTGACTCTAATGAATACTTGAATAACAAAGTAAAAAACACAGAATAAATATTATTAATACTTCTTCTTCATATATAATTAAATTACATTGAATGCTTGATAGTCCACAAGGAAATAAATATCCTTCTTTCTATCATTTCTAATCAAATAAGATAGTTATTTCAAATTTCAAACAATATTTCTTAAATTATTTATAGGCTGGGGTAGCAATGCCCCAACTACTAGTTCGTAAGATATAAAATATAAAGTTAATTTTATTATTATCTTAAGGTAACCGACTACGTTCTAAGGAAAAATTTTAAAAATTTGATTTTTTAAAAACTATTTTTTATTTTTAGATGTATTATTAATTATAAATACTACAAATACAAAAACATTATTTGAAAATATATTTTGAGAAATATGAAAATTTGTAGTAAATTTTGGTGAAATTTAACCAAAACGGTTAACATTCTACACAAAATTATAATGCAGCAATCCTATTTTTCTTTGTACACAAGTTATAGAATGTAATGATGAATGAAAGGAACCAAAATCTAAGAAATATTTTGAGGTGAAAAGAAGTTACGGGTAAAAATATACGTATATATGCATTTTTCCATAAATTTACACCTTAATTTTTCTAAAAACACTTATAAATAAAAAATTATTCCACCAACAGTAAAACTTTTGTTTCATTTCATTGCCTGTATTATTTGAAACGGACGCTGAAATTTTTACGTAAATGCCTCTATTAGTTTTAGGGATATCATGTTGACGTTGGATAATTTTTATGAAAATTAAAATTGAACTTAAAGAAAATTTTTAAATGAAAAATATATTTTGCTTAAAACTCCTCCGGATATTAGGGTAGACCTCCCTTTTCTAAGCAAAAATCAACTGTTTTGGACAGAGAAAAGTCTGAATGACAAGAAACAACACTTTTTTTAAAAATCGCCAATGGGGTCGAAAACCAATGTTTTTAACGTAGGCGGATACCTTAAGAATATGATACTTCTAAAAATGATTTTTTAATGAAATGAATGCTCTAAAGAATACTTGAATAAGAAATGAAAAACACAGTATATATATTCTTTATACTTCTACTTTGTGTATCATTATATTGCATTGAATAAAATAAATATCCATCTTTCTATCATCCCTAATCAAACAAGTTAGTTACTTCAAATTTCAAGCAATCTCTCCAAAATTATTTCTCCTGTTGCAGCAACGCCCTGTCTACTAGTTCGTAAGATATAAAATAACAAGTTAATTTTATTTTATCCTCATATGATGCTTCTAAAAATAATTTTTTAATGAAATGGAAATTAAAACGAGCTATATATAACTTAATTATGCACAAAATGAAATGCATTTATCTGGAACTTAATAATATCAAAGACAGTTTCGCATCAAAACTCTTCGTAGTTAGCACCGAATAGTATTTTCAACTTTTCTTATCAGATACAGAAACACGCTAGAATTCTTCCCATAACTTATAATTATATCTCACATTTCTCTTATAGAGAGATACCCCGATACTGAAGTTTCAGAATCCACAATAACTCTTTCACCGTATCTTCCTGAAGAATGTCTCTGCAAAACACGCTTTCTCCTTCTGTCTTAATTTAGTTCTTCACGTTTGGCGATGATATCGACTGATACAAAAGAAATGTGCTGATTATGTCGACTGATACAAAAAAAAATGTACAGACACAAAGAAAGAAAATAAAAGCGAAATATTTGTATTTCTTGGCATGCTTCACAATGGCGCGTGACGATTAATGGGTACATTCATCTAAGATAACAGATACTTTATGAATATCTAAATGCATATAAGCGCTACTATGCTTCATTTTCTTGACAGCCATAAAATTATTGCTTGTTCCTTTGATAAGGATTAAAGGAAATCAACAGCACGAAGAGATTTCGCTGCTTGCAATATCTCACAGATAAGGATCATATGACTTGGAATCGTAGAGCCGTCATGCCAGAATTCGTTATAAGGAATTCATGGTATCAAGATTTGTTGTGACAGTGGCAGAAATTAAAATTGATGAATGCTAATAAAATAATACTTACTAAGTCGTCTTGTTTTCTTTTCACGTTTATTAACAAATAAAACTAATATTACCAAATAATGTTCATAATCCTAATTACTAGCATTGTATAACGGATTTTAAATTGAGCACATGAACTCATAACAAAATATGTTGCAATATTTAAGATGAAGTTCGCATGGTCAATTGCAAGCATTTCATTAGATTTAACAAATTTTAGTCATATATGATTCCATAGCCTTATATAATATCCAGAAACTTAAAATATGGCTGGCTTACTTATTATCTCTTTCCAACAGGTATCAATCGATAAATAATTAACGTTGTTGCTACTTTTGGCACTTTACAAATCCACGGGCGAACTGTCAGGATAGTTATGGAGACAAAAATTCAAATCTCAACTGCATCTACTTATCAAAGGTTCATTTCCAAATAACTCGCCGAGGAAACTTTAGGTTCAGTAGAAATGTTAAATCCAAGTTAAAGGTTATTATTTTGTAGCAATGGAACATAAATGCCCTGCAAGTCCATCTCAGAAGGTAACAACTTCGATACAGATTATGCGAGAAAGTTTAGGGAAGACAAACCCCGGAGATTTTAAATTTCAGCGTTTTAAGCAGTAATTACCAAAAATATTGTAGTACAAATCATTTTGCACCATCTTAGTTTCCCAAAAATTATCTTTTCAATTATATTAACGATTGCATGGTGTAAATATGTTTTCTGTGTTGAATCAGTTTTAAAAGGAAATGTTTCAATCATATTTTCTGAAATTAAATTTGAGAATTCCGAACGAATATGAAACGAGTCACGAGATACAATAGATAGTTACTTTCATTACCATTCTGAAAGAACACAAGTTTTACAACTCTAAAAGAATACACAAATATATTATATGAAAATGCATATTTGCTTGTTCATTTTTTATGTACTGAGGTATTTCTCATCCTATTTCGATAAAACATTACCAAATTATTGATTGATTGATTACACTTAATATTATTTTTTTCGGCGGCAGCAAAGCGCCATGCAGCAGCTAGTATTCTATATTCATATGGACAGTAGATTCTGATGGGATCTACTCTCCATATAAATATAGAACAGCAGCTGGTTCTATATTTATATGGACATGTTAATAGGAAGTTATGGTATCTTTCACTCTAATGATATTACAAAGCTCACAACGTATATCACATTTTTCGTGTGCGAAAATACATCGT
>JAPMOQ010044256.1:2339798-2378276 GCA_026543055.1 Argiope trifasciata
CAACATGATCACGCAACAGCACGGGGAATTTTGAGAGGCAAGTGAAATGAAACGTGACCGCATTAAATGTGCGGAAGAGCAACAACGTTGCGTTTGCGTCACAGAAGGTGTCGTCCGTGATGCGTCACGCGAAGAGGATGTAATAGTTATTTCGTTCCGAACATCGAATTCAGCGGAAATTTCACCACTAATTTGACATGGATGTCACTGGGCGCGACCTTCGCACGATTAAAATGTGATCACTTCGTATTTATGTGAATGAGTTAATTCGGCGAACTGAGTGTTTTGGAAACGCCTCGATTTAAACAATGAATCGTATTTCAGTCAAAAATTGTAAGGATATTTATGCTCGAAATACGAAATCTGATTTGGCATTTGCAAGAATCTGAATTGAATATCTGTATGTTTTTGAATAAGTAGATAAGTACTTAAAAAGAAAGAGTTAATTATAAAAAATCGTTCATTTTTAAGTAACTAACAATAAAATATGGGGTTGTTCGGAAAGTCATTTCGTTTTTTTTAGTGAAAATGAAAGACGATTTTCGTATAATGAATAAGCATTTTATTAAATTATGTATTGGCCATTCTGATCCAACACCCTTTGCCATCTTTCTGGTAGTAGCATGATTTCACGCTCATAAAAGTTTTGGTCTTTGCTGGCAAAAAACTGATCCAGGTGATTTTTGGCATCTTCATTTGAGGTAAAGGTTTTACCGTCCAAAAAATTTTGCAGGGACCGGAACAAATAATAATCCGAAGCCGCCAGATCTGGAGAATATGGTGGATGTGGCAGTGTATCCCATTCAAGCAGTAAAAGCGTTTGGCGAGTGACCAAACTTGTAAGAGGTCTCTCATTATCTTGGGGGAACACTACACCTTTTCTGTTGATTTACTCTGGCCTTTTCTGTTGAAGTGCATCGTTCAGTTTGTCCAGCTGATGACAGTAGACTTCGAATTAATTGTTGTGTTATCCTGTAAAAGCTGTAAAAAAACCGATTCCTTTAAAATCCCACCAAACAGACAGCATCACTTTTTTTTGATGATATTGGCTTTCGAAATGCTTTGAGCCGGTTCATCTTTTCAGCTCCATGATCATTTGCGTTTGACATTGTTATATACAACGCATTTTTCGTCCCCAGTAATGATGCGCTTTGAAAATGAATCATTTTTGTGACGTTTGAGGAGCGAATCACAGACATCAACGCGACGACACAAATTTCTCTCCGTGAGAACATGGGGAACCCATATATCGAGCTTCGAGGTTAATCCCAGGCCTTTCAGGTGGTCATAAACAGTTGAATTCGATAACTTTAAGATCTCACTGATCTCACATGTTGTTATTCGCCGGTTTGCATCAACTAATGCCTTTATCTTGTCTTTATCAGCTTCAACCGACCTTCCAGAACGTGGTGCATCTTCGACATCAAAATTGCCGGATAAAAATTTTGCAAACCAGTTCTGACACTGGTGTATTGTCAACACATCTTCTCCATACACTTCGGTTAATTTATTTCTGGCTTGAACTGCATTTTTACCTTTTCTGAAGTAAAAAAGTAAAATATGACGAAAATGCTGCTTATTGCTCTCCATATTTAAAAGGGCACCAACCAAAAACTACTGCGTAGAATTAATAGAACTTTTTCACACACAAGCCTTGCAATATCAGCTCTCAAGACATATAATGGTTATGCGGCTTAAGTGTGAAGTTGGTTTCGAAAAAACGTAATTAAGTCCTCTGACGGGAAAAAACGAAATTACTCTCCGAACAACCCAATAACATTTGAACGTATTAATATATTTAATTCCAATTTAATCCGTGTTGACTAATGGCAGTTAAATATGCAAAGTCCTCCAAGTTAACAGAACAAATTATACCTCTGAATCAGGGATGAGTCGGTCTCTGATTTGGATCTAAATTCTCACTTGAAGATGGATGAATGAGTTTGACCGCCCCCTGAAAAGGGTCGTGTATGTTCAAGCAAAGTCGTTCTTTCACCTTAACGGTGCTTGTTAACAACGGAGGGCGCACACTTCTGCTATACTCTCATTCGGGTTTGGGTATGATCAAGTGGTCACAACCACTACACATTTAGAGCCAATAAAACAAGGTTTTAACACTTTCGACGTCCTCTCATGTCCGCAAAAAAGTTTTCCCGGCATCCTCTGTTTTTCGTCTCATTGGAACAAGCAAAAATCAAAGAAGTTATCATTTACAAAGCATTTTAAACCTTTAAAAGTGTTAACTGAGTGTTTTGGAAACACCTCTATTTAGCAATGGATTATATTTCAGTGAAAAGTGTAAAGATATGTATGCTTGATTGATCTGATTTCGTATTTATAATAATCTGAATTGAAAATCTGTATGTTTTGGAATAAGTGCGATAAATAGTTATTTAGTGCCAATAAAACAAGGTTTTAGCTCCTCATGCCCGCTAAAAAGTTTTCCCGTCATCCCTTGTTTTTCGCCTCATCGGAACAAACAAAACTGAATGAAGTAAACATTTAAAAGGCGTTTTAAACCTTTAAAAGTTAAAAACTGAGTGTTTTGGAAACGTCTCTATTTAACAATGGATCGTTTTACAGCGAAAAAGAGTAAAAGTATTTATACTCGAAATGCGAAATCTGATTTGGTATTTGTAAGAATCTCAATTGAAAATATTTATGCTTTTGAATAAATACGATAAGTAATCATTTAGTGCCAATAAAACAAGGTTTTGATTCTTTTGACGTCCTCTCATGTCTGCGAAACAAATTTCCCAGCAACCTTTGTTTTTCGCAGCACTGGAACAAACAAAAATTATAAAAAATCAAAGAAGTAAGCAGTTACACAATGTTTTAAACCTTTAAAACTTTTAACATGTTGAAAGCTTGAAGCGTGATACGGACGCCCGTTAGAAGTTTCACTTGAACGCGCTAGATGCGTTACGGATGATGTAGAGGTTAATTTCACAATGCACTTTATCGTTTGTCCATAGTCTCTGTAAATACCACTTTTTATAAAAAGAAAATATCTTTGCAACCCCATTTAGGATATTCCTGATGATTTTCCTTTTTAATAATTTAATGCAATCTGACTACAAAGATACCGAATTAAGGTGTAGATAATTCAATCATTGCAACTAAAAATCATAACTCTGAAAGGTAAGACAAAGAAAAAATAAACATGATTTCTTTAAAATTTACATGAGGTAAAAAATATACTTTTACTGAAATGGCTTTGAAACACATATGGGATTATAGGTATTAAAAAATAATTCTTTTATTTTTTTTCTTCTTTATTTCTTGGACCATTTTTGAGCCGTACTTCTTGATAAATTTTTATTTTTATTTTTGAGAGCTCACTCCAAAATATCTCAAAGTAAAAAAAAATTATTATAAATAAAAGTGATAATACAGATTTAAGAGCCAAATTGCTCTAATAAACTAAACAATATTTCTGAGATTGATTTTACTTTTCCCGATTTTATAATGATCTTAATACGATATTTAGTAAAAAAATAAAACATTCAAATATGTTTGAATTATTTTATTCGAACCTCTGTAAATATAATTTATTGCAAAAAAAGATTTATGCAACCACATTTAGGAATTTTCTAATAATTTAAAACAATTCGACTAAAAAGGTTACGAGATGAAATGTACAAAATTTTCAATTATCACTGCAAAAAAAATTATACCTTTGAAAGATTTATCAAAATTTTGCATTAAGCATAAAATGCACATTTACTGAAATGGCCTTGAAACACATACGGGAATGAAGGTATGAGAAAAACAGCGGTAACCATATTTTTTGCTTGTTTTTTTTTTTCAACCATACTTCCTGACTGAATTTTGTTTTTGAGTTCGCACCCAGACATACCTTAAAGTTAAAAAAATAAATTCGTATGAATATTAAGAGATAAAAATATGAATTTAAGAGCCAAATGCCTAAAATAAAGCGATAATTATTTTTAATTCCATACTTAGAACATAAATAAATATTCAAATGTTTAATTAGTTTATTCGAGTTTTAAATAGCAGAAATCGAAGTTCTGTGAATAACTCTTCTTGGAAAACAATTAACAGAAAATGGCCAAGCAGAACACTGAACGTGCAGCTTTTTAGCATAAACAGACTATTTTATTGATAGTTGTTTGGTGACAATCAACTACCAATTAATTACTGAATGTGTTCTTTTCCACTTTCATAAGTAAGATTTTTTAGCTTACTGAATTTTTATTTTCCCTTTTCACTCAATCGTTAGAATTTTTTTTTTTTTGAAATCTTCTATTTTAATTATTTGTATTTCGTGTTATTCAGCATTTTAATTCCCTAGAACATAAATAAATATTCAAATATGTTCAATTATTTTATTCGAATTTTAAATAACAGTAAATCTTGAAATAATTCGGAAGCTTGTGAATAACTCTTCTTGGGAAATAATTAAGAAAAAAGGGCGAAGAAGAATATTGAACGTATTTTTAGCATAATCAGATTATTTTATTGATAGTTGTTTGGTGACAATCAATTACTAATTAATTAATGACTGAGTTAATTTCTTAAATAAGATTTTTGTGCTTACTCAATTTTCATTTTCCCTTTTCACTCAATCTCAAGGACTTTTAGTGTAATGTTCTATTTTAATTCTTCATGTTTCGAATTGTTCAGCATTTTATTTCCCTAAGAATGTGTGGATATCTGCATAGATCAGTGGACTAAAATTCTTCTAGATAATATTCCGGTCACAAACTCTTATCTCAGGTCAATCTTGAATCTAAAATACTTTCAGATTTACTTTCAACGTTTTAATATTATCCTGATGTTGTTCGTTTTTTATGGGGTATGAAAAAATATGCGAAGCAAAAAATAATCTACATTTTTCTTCTTTATATCTTGAATATCAGATGTTAGATTATATATTTCTTTTTTGTGAATTTTTTTTAAAAATTAATGCATTGAATAAATTTTACAGAAGTAAATACTTGGATATTTTTTTCTGTTGTTCAAATGAAAACATTAGCTTTTCGTAAAACGATTTTTAAATAACTAATATATAAAATTTAGTTTATTAAGACTAATTCAAAGATCTGCAAACTATGAACAACAGTTGTATTATCAAAATTCCAAGATGGGTTAATTGTTCAACTGAAAACTTTAGCTTTCGAGAAAGAGATTTTTAAAAAACGAATATTTAAAATATAAAACTAATTAAAAAAAACTAAAATTAGTTAAATTATTAAGACTAATTAAAAGGTCTATAAAGCATGAACTGCTACTTCTTTTGCTATCAAAATTACCACATAATTGACATTGATGGATCTTGACATTTGGTTGCAACTCTATACCATAAGTAAATTTTTATTCCATTTTGCAATTAATTCTATCGATTTTCTTCTCAGATAGAAATATATGATTCATCCAACAAATTTTAAGTAACTAAGCATTTTAGATTTAAAAATCTATGTCTTACAGTTGTCAATGCATACTCACGTAATATGTAATAAATGCACTTAATCAATTAAATTCTAGAAAACACTACGTATTTCACAAAGATAAAGGAACATAAGAAAATAGAAGTGCTAAATGGCGAGTAAATTTAAGCTTCTTACATAAATGAGAATTAAATCCTTTTCATAAAAAGCCTTTTTTTAAAGTCATTTGAATTTTAAAACATAAAAGAACCACAAATCCTTATATTGAAAAAGTAATTTAAACTAATTACGGAAACGAAACTAAAATTGGAATCGAAACTAAAAATTATTTCGGATTCAAATAAGTCTAAAATTTAAAAAAATAATCAATCATTGTATTTAGTGAGCTCAAATGCAGCTATAACTAAAATACAAATGAACCTAAATTAATTAACAAAATAAGCCAAGCAAAAAGGAACACACACACACACACACACACACACACACACACACACACACACACACACACACACATATATATATATATATAATTTAGATTTTTCAATATTTGGTATAACTAATACAAAAAAAGTGAAAAAGTGATATAAGACTTTATACAGAACATATAATACATATTTATGACATTAATATTTGCCATTAAAATTCTTTCAGAAATATAGTTTGAGTATATATAATTCATATATTTTTAAATGTATTCCCTCTAGTGATCTTTTAAATAATTATAAATAAATGTAATTATTGAAAATTTGCATTGAATTATTCTGGAATTTTACATGCTTTCTGTACGGCAATTAGAATTTTACTGCAGACCACTAATTTTTAAATGTGTTCCCTCTTTTGATGTTTTCAATAATTATAAATTAATGGAATTATTGAAAATTTTCTTTGAATTATTCTGGAGTTTTACACATTTTCTGGATGGCAATAAGATTTTTACAGCAGACCAGTGATTTTATAAAGTCCCCTCTGTGTGTAGCTTTCGTCAACACTACCTCTACGCGGATTTTAAACCGTTAGAGGTGAGTTTTAAGGTTTCCCTGACTGATTTATATGCAGCGGCAGACAGTCTCGATTTGGGATGTATTGAATTACCTACAATTTCTAGTTCACAGAGTCTACTACTAGTTTGAATAATACATTGTGTTAATTGTACGTAAAATAAACTCTAAATGTTCAGGAAAAAGTGGACTAATATTGCTTTTGGGGAAAATGAGAGAAAAAGAATAAAAAAGTAATATTTCTGTTTCTTACGTGTTATTTAAGTAACTGTATTTTTAGAACACAGGTACGAATTTATTTACTATAAATATCGTTTATTTGATTTCAAAAACTTTTCATTTGAAGAGCAGAACAATAAAATCGCACATGATTCACAGTTATTTAAACTATTTTCAATAATTTGAATTCATTTTCTGAGATTTGATTCAAAATCTTAAAAATGGATTAAAAAACGAATCATTATTATATTAATACTCCTATAGTTGGGTTATGTAGTATATTCTTGCATGCTACTTCATGCAAGAATTGTAATAGATTGCAACTGTAATTTTTTACACACTTTTGCAATGAATTTAAATTGTAACTTTTTTTACACATTTTTGTAATGGATTGCAACTGTAACTTTTTTACACACTTTTGCAATGGATTGCAACTCACATATTTTTTTCAGAACACTCAGTTGCATTATCTCTAAGAAAAATCATTGTTATAATGTACAGTTATTTAAGAATAGAAATAATTTTGATATAGAAAGAAATGATTTAATATATGAAGAATAAATTAAGGATCTTCTTAATCTGAGAAAAAGAAGCTTAATAAATATATTTAATAGTATTTTTAACGTTTATTTAATTTAATAGTACAAATAAAAAGAAACTTTCATTTTAATTGTATTCAAGTTTTTTAAAAGAACGAAAACATTGACTAATTCAGAGTCCAAAAAACCTTATGATGTTTATTACAAAATTATAATTTTTCTATTTAAAAAAACATTTGATGTTCTTAGAAAATAATGGAAATGTTCATTAAAGCTTTAGAATTAATTAAATTCATTCAAATTTTAAGAAAATTCAAGTGACAAATGCAACTTAACACCACTATGCACAGTCATAACACTTATCTATCGGATATAAAACCATTGTTGCAAGAATTATCTTAAAAATAAAATGTATAGAAGTTACCAGGTTTAAAAGCATGTTTAAAAAAATATTTCCTGATATTAAACTAACAAGATTTCCAATTCAAAGTATTCCTTTCACAAGGTATCCATTAAATAAAATTTGAATCATTCGAATATTACGTTTAACTTCAAAAAACGCAATTTTATTAATTATAATAAACAAGCTGGTACCCAGCGTATTGCTGCCGTCGAAAAAATATTAAGTGCAATGAGTAATCTGGAAATGTTTTATCGAAATAGGATGAAAGGTATGACAGTATATAAAATACAAACAAATATTAATTTTTATATATTAGATTTATTTATTCTTTTCGAATTGTAAAGCTTGGTCTTCTTTCAAATTGGTAATGAAAGAAACTATTTATTGTATCGCGTGATTCGTTTGATATTCGTTCGGAATTCTCAAGTTTAATTTAAGAAAATGCGGTTAAAATATTTTCTTTCAAAATTGATTAAACAAAGAAAATATATTCATACCATAAAATCGTTAATATAATTGAAAGATAATTTTTTGAAAAATTATATAGAGCAAAATTATTTGTACTATAGTGTTTTTGTAAGTTACTGCGAAAAGCGCTAACATTTAATAAAAAATTCAAAAACCTCAGGATTGGTTTCCCAAAAATTTCTCGCGTAGTTTGTAATAAATTTGTTACATCATCTGAGAATGACTTGCATGGCATTTGCGTTCAATAGCCACACAATATTAACCCTTAACTTGCATTTAGCATTTCAACTGAATATATTGTGTCTCCTCGACGAGTTATTTGGAGATTTATCTTTGGTAAATATATGCGGTTGGGATCCGAATTTTTATTCTTAATTTTAGATAATTGTACTATGTCTATACCCATTCCGTAGGTGTAAATAATAAGCTGACCTTGTGTCAGCGGAATCAAATGAACGGTTAAGGAAGACATAAGAGACATACAGACAAACATTCATTTTTATTTATATAGATGTCACTCTAGTCTCATATTGAAATTTCCTCCAACAACTGAATGTCAGATGTTTGTGACGCTTGCTTCGATTCATTTACATTGGGGTTCGTAGTGAACCAAAGGGAAGGTTTCAGGATTGGAGGGCTTCCATATCGAAAACCTCTTCCATCGCGCATATGGATCCGATATATGATAAATATTGAGCCGTGAGTCATCCTGAGCTGGCGAGGTGTGCATAGGGTGTACCAATGCAAATGACGACATTTTGACCGCCACCCTAATTTACAAAATTTCTACAGAAACATTTTTCATTCTGCTCCGAAACAGAAAATTAATATAATTTAAGTAAAAATTCATTATTACCATTAAATAATTGGAAAAGATACAAATATGCATGATTACATTCTTTAGATGCTTTAAAAATATTTTTCATATTTATATAATTTTTAAAGTTAATATAATTTTATTAGGATAAATTAATATAATTCTTTACGGATTCTCTATAAGAAAATATTTTATACCTCAGAATATAATATAAAACATTGCTAATTATCATCTTATTTGCTCATCTGAGGCCAAATGCCAGACCGCTTAGTCTGCGGCATCCAAAAGCAAAGAAATATGTCTGTGGGTTTCTCTCGCCGCCAAATCGGTGAAAACCCTTTCAGGATGTTTTTGTCTTCCACTTTCATTGTTTGGCCAATTTATGGTTTCATTGTTTGGAAGTTACGGGAACGCGCCAAGTAAATCACGGCAGTCCGAAGCGTGCGACTCGATTTATGAATCGTAAAAGGCACGAGGAATGGGAGGCATTTAGCTCCATTTGTCCTTCGCATGCGTAATCCCCTCATTATTCAATCCCATGCACAATTTTTGTCTACACTGTTCTAAACCGGTTGCACTCGACAACGGAAGCGTGCTAACATCAACAAGTGTCATTTGTTTTGCACTCTAATTAGAGACGGCTTATTTTCCGTTTCTTCCCTTTCGTTCTTAACGACGAAGCGTTCCTTGAAAGAATCGCTAAAGTCATCATGACTTTCATTTTTAACTTCTACTATTAATTCACACTCTCCCTATACATATATAAAGGGAGAGTGTGAGGGTTTTGGCCTTAGATGATCTAATAAGATGATGATGAGCAATGTTATATAATATATTCTGAAATATAAAATATTTCACACTCACTAGTTCACACTCTCCCTATATATATATGAGAGGTTCCCAACCTTTTTTAAACTGGCGCTCCCTTTTCTAGTGAATATTTCAATATCGACCCCCTCCCACTCCAGATATATAAGAGCATACATAATGCATGACGTAAACAAGAATTTAATAAAAAATTCTCATAGATAGAATATTGTTTAATTGAAACACTACTAAATTTCTTATTTAATAAAGGAGGAATAAAAGTTTTAGCTTACCTGTCATAAGGACAGGCAGGGATTTTGATGATACGAATTAATTCATAATAAACTATTGCTTTCTAAATAAATAAAATGACAGTTTCAGAAACCAATCAAAACGCATCCTTAAAAAGTATTTTTATTAAAATTTAAAGACATCGAATTTGTAATTTAACAAATGAGAAGGCTGAATTTGATGCATTTTAGGGAGCTTGTTAATATCAGGATCGATTTCACTTAACAATCGTAAGTGGACGCGTTCAGTAACATGGCGCCGATTTCTCTTTTACGTTACCAATGTTGCCACAGCACTAAATCCACATTCTGCTAAATATGAAGATGATAAGGATATCAGAAGTCGTAGAACAATCGACCATAATACTGAATGTAGTTGCGAAATAGACTTCTGCTGCCAAAATTCTTGGTAGCCATTCTTAAATTGAACTTTTAGATCATTATTTATCGTCAGTTCTATTAGTTCTTCTTCTAACTGAGATGGTCCTTCTGTGTCGACTTTGGAAAAAAGATCCCAAACTCAATCTGGTATGCCCATGTTTAAAATGTTCTGGAATCGTTCCTTGAAGTCATTGTAGACTATATTTGGTTAATCTTCTTCGTGCCATATCAACGCCCCCTAATTTCCTCTGGGTCTTTTACCGCCCCCCTGAAAGCTACAAATACCCACAAGGGGGCGTTATCGCCCACATTGGGAACCTATGAGATATATAAACTTTGAATCAGAAATAAACTTGTTTGGCGCAGTAAAACCTTCATATTGGTTATTGTGCCCGAAAACTTCAAATTAAACCAAACTCTCTCTCTCTCTATATATATAAGTAAAAATGAAAAATTGTCTATATGTTTCTTATGCCTTCCTAAACCATTCATTCGATTGCGATGAAACTTGATCAGATTATTGCTTACATCAACGGGATGGTTATAGGCATAGAACAACTATGTAATCTGTATAAATAGAAATGAATGTTTGTCTGCATGTCTCTGATGCCTCCATAAATAATTCATCAGATTGCGATGAAACTTGATCAGCTTATTCCTCATATCTACGGGATGGTTATAGGCATAGTACAATAATGTAATCTGTATAAATAACAATGAATGTTTGTATGTATGCCTCTGATGCCTTCGTCAACCGTTCATCCGATTGCGATGAAATGTGGTCATCTTATTGTTTACACCTACGGGATGTGTTACCACTCCTCATAAGTTTTATGTTTCCTGTTTCTTTTGCATTTTATTAGAAACTTGAAATCAGGGAACAAGGTTTTGACTTAAGTAGAATATGCCGTGTCTACTTTAAGTATGGAATTTTTATACGTTACGTTCTTTCATCTTTATGATGTTCGGATCATTAGAGCCGTTTTAAGTTTTTTCATTTGTAAATACGCTCATCAGTTTCTAGAATCATTGTAAATAGCCGCATGAAATTCTTTGTCTTTTGTTGGATCAAAATAAACTTATTACGAAAACGAAAGTGATGCTCCGAATCATTACAGGATGGTTATAGAAATAGTACAATTATCTAAATTTTTTTAAAAAATTTAATCTCAACCGTATCTATTTACTAAGGATTCATCTGGAAATAACTCTCCGATTAGACAATAGATTCTGTAGAAATGCTAAATCCAAGTGAAAGGTTAATATTTTGTAGCTAAAGTACGAAAATGTCATCCAAGTCATTCTCAGACTACTATATTACAGATGACGCGAGAAAGTTTTGGGAAGACCAACCCTGGGGGTTTTGTATTTTAGTTATATTTCAGCCTTTTATGCAGGAACCACCTAAAATATTGCAGTACAAATAATTTAGCAATATCTTAATTTTTAAAAATTATCGTTTTCAATGTTTGATCAATTTTAAACGAAAATATTTTAATCGTATTTTCTAAAATTAAACTTGAAAATTCTGAAGGAATATTAAACAAATCGGTAGATACAATAGTTTCTTTCATTACCATTTTGAAAGAGCACTAATTAGTACCAGCGAGTTAATTTATATACCTTGTTCAAATTTTCAGTCATTAATAAATTCTCTTTATTCATCCACTCGTGTTCAAGTACATTTAATTAAACTTTTAGTGGATGACACTTGAAGTTGATACAGTTTTTTTTCAAACCTCAATTCATTAATTTAATTTAAGTTTTAAAACTTTAAACAGAGTTTTAAAAGTTTGAAAGGAAAATTGAAATCGACAGGCAGCAGCTCAATCTGCAAAAGGATTTCTTTATTTTTCACGTGAAGGTGAAGAATGCAAGCTCAACTCTTGCGAAAATCAAAAACTTTTTGATAATAATTATTTATGATGATTATTTAATAAAAAAGTAACTAAAATAATAAAAAATACTGTTCTAAGAAGAAACTGAATTAATTTTTTAAATATTTCTTGGTTTTCGTAGTCAGATGAAGCTTTTTTCTGTTGTATAAAATCCATCTTAATTCAAGGAAAGTATAGGACATAAGACAAAAAGAAGCTGTAATTTCTAAGTTTACATGTCTACTTTCATTCAGGAAAAAGTATAAAAATACTGTTTAAATCCGAATATTATTAGCATAATGAGAATTCATATATGTTCGCATGATATACGTCATATATATATGATATACGTCAGACCCTTCATCTTAATATTAAAACTTTAAAAAAATGTCCTAAAGCAAATTAGATGACATCTTGTGTGCTAAAGCTATGCATAATTAAATGTTTGAAAACATGTTTCTACATGTCACAGTGATGTCTTCTTATTTCTGCTTCTTAGTGTTGGTAAATTGTCATCAAGGAGTTAAAAATGAAGATATCAAAAATATAGAAAAGCAGTTTTTAAAATGTTAATGCTTATTTTGTATAAGCAATAATTCAATAATAAATAAGTTAGAATTTAAGAGTTATGAGCTTTCATATTCAATAAAAATAACAGAAATCAGTACATTAGATATATTATTTAGTAGTCTTTGCAGGAAGACTCTCTTTGGATTTCTTCTTAAACAGAAAGCGTAGAAAGTGATGGGAAGCTGTTGCAACGTGAATAGCTTTTTTTTGCTAATTATTTTGAAATTATAGATGTTGTTCGGCTACTTATTAATAATAATGGATTCAAAAGTCTAGATAGCAAGAATTTTTTAAAAAAATTATTCATACAAACCACCATTTTTATTAATAAAAACCGTGGTTAGTATTAATTATAAAAGACTAATCAAATTAAATATATAATTTAATTTTTTTTCTCTCATACAAAAGCTCATAATCTGTCAGCTAGTCATTTAGACACTCAATATTCTCCCAATTTTAAAAGGGAAAATTCTACATGTTTTATAATATTTTTTTGCATTAAGTACAGATTAGTTTTTTACTGTTTGGTGCATTCATAATTGAACTTTTAATAGCTACCAATTCATAATAATGGATTTAAAAATCTAGATAGCAAAGAAAAATTCTTTAATTTATTAATACAAACCACAATTTTTATTAACACAAATCGAAGTTAGTATTAATTATAAAAGATTAATCAAATTTTAAAAAAAATCTATAACTTTTTCTCTCATACAGTAGTTTATAGTCTGTCAATTTGTCATTTAGTCTCTCCCAATATTCTCCCAATTTCAAAAGGGAAAATAAAAAGCAATGGGGGGTTGAAACTATAATAGCCACTGTTAGTCTATGTCGGTGACCTTGAGTTTCGTAGCTGCATCAATTACGCGGTTGCTCAGATTCTGCAATATTTAAAAATAGGCAGAGTAATCATATATAAAATTTTGTATATTTTATAATATTTTTTGTACTAAGCACATATTTTCTATTATTTGGTGCATTTGTAATTGAACTTTCAATAATTAGGCAACCATCTATCTTGGGTACTCTAATGCACTTCGATATCAAAAAAACTATATATATCATATTACAGCCCATTTATAACCCAAAACGAAAATAATGCCAGCAAATTTACTTATAAAAAGGGGAAAATAGCGTTTAATTACTTTATTTAATTTATTTTTTATCCCAAAATATATGAAAACTATATCTTAATTTATTTATCCGATGTTATTAGTAACAATTTATCTTCCTTAGCCTTATAAAAAGAATAGAAATTTAACTTATAAAAAATTAAACTTATAAATAGAAAAAAATAGCGTTTAATTATTTTACTTAATTTATTTTTAACACAAAGTATCTGACAATTATTTCTTAATTTATTTCTACAATGTTATTTGTAACAATTTTTCTTCCTTAATCTATTTGTATCCACTAATTTCTCGTTTTGATGAAGTGTACAGTAGGCGTTTAATAATAGCCTTCGGTACTCGATTTCGGAGAAAATACTTACAGTTTTTGAAGACTTGTCTCGCTAATCTGATTTAGGTCAGCTATCGGAAATTTCGCTTCCTTTTACAAAATACAGTGCAATTATTTACCCTGACTGGCATATCTTACACCGCGGGAAATATTTCAATCGATAACACAGGGACAGGAAATGCACAAAAATCCTGCATTTACAAATAAAAAGATTTTTTTTTGCAGGAAAAGTCGACATATAACGTCATTTTTTTGTTCATTTTGAATTTTATAAATAAGTTTTAAAAATGTACATAAATAGATTCATTGCATTATTAATTATTCTTTTTATTAGTTACTCTGACTAGCATACCTTACATTGCAGAAAATATCTTATATAACTCTGGAACAGAAAAAAGACACACATTTTGCAATCACAAATAAAAAGATTTATTTTTACAGGAAAAATTGACATATAAGGTCAATTTTTTTTTTGTTCTTTTTGATTTTCATAAGTAATTTTGAAAAATGTGCATAAATAAATTCATTGTATTATTATTTATTATTTTTTGATAAATACGTAACTTCCAAACAGGTGAAAAAAATCACACGTTTAATAATTTAATTATAAATGAAACAATTAAACAATTCAAATTTCAATGAAATAAAAAATCATTTTCAAAAATTATGCAATTTTTTTTATTCTCAAAATTTAGAAACAAACCAAAACAGCAATTTAATTAAATTGATATCTTTAAAAAGAACACTTTTAAATGCTAAAAAATGATGTAAAAATAAATTTGGTGCCCTAATATTTTCGGGAATTATCATAAAAATGCACCGCAATTCATTTCATTTTAAAGCAAGTAAGATTCCAATTAAAATCTCAAAAAAAAAAAAAATCTTTTCAAAATAATCATTTTCAATTTTAAAACTATATCTGTCCCAAATTTGGTAACAGAGATTCGATAAATGGAATGTACTATAGAGCGTCAATAATAACAGCAAACACACACATTTGCTTTTATTATTAGGGATTGTTGAATGGAATGTGTAATTAAAATGGCTAATACCAAATTTGGAATACCAAACTTAGTTAATATAGAAACTTAGTTTTGCTTTTTTAAGCAAACTTAGTTTTGCTTTTTTAAATATGTAAACTAATAACAATTTTTAGAAAGAAAAAATCGTTCATAAGTTACAAACAAAAAAATAACATTTCAAAGTACTAATATATTTAATTCCATTTTCATACTTTTGTAGTTTGATATTACCTACTTTTCAATTTTTTTTTGTACAAAAATACATGAATGATGGTAATTTTTATTACTGGATTTTAAATTCGTATTTTAACATGATACTTTTTTGATTAGAAATAAGAATTCGTTCAATAACTTTTAAGAACAAACCAATAAATAATTTTTACAATTATTTTCTGTAAAAAATGTACAATGAAATGGGATTACTTACTTTATAAAGATTTCAATAACGAATAGTCAGCACAATAAAAATCAAACGGCAATAAGTAAATAAATAAATAAAAATAATAATCCTGGAATGTAGAATAAATTCCAAAAAAAATGAAATTAGAAGTACTATTGTATAAATCGCTAATCGTTCTTTAAACACCCACACAAAAAAATAATTAAAGAGCAAGTTTCTCTCGTAAATTCATTGAAACGGAAACGTTGAACAGTGAAAATAAACAACTACATCTCCTGAAAATCCAAAAATTTTACCCGGAAATTGCAATATCATTCTTCATAAATACGTTTCAAAATGTGGATTTCCCAATGCCTCCAAACAAACGCTTTTGTTTTAAAAAGCTTTTACTTATTTTTACCACTCTGCAGATTTTAAAACTCCATTTTAAAAATGTAGGTGAGGAATTAATTTGAATATATTCGAAAAATTTTCTTATTTTAAAATTATCAATATTCCATTAATTTATTTGAAAGAGGGGAGAAAAGCATTGTTTTATAACAATTCTCATGTTCATAACTTATTTGAAAATCATGAACAGTGCAGTCATGACAGGAAGAATAAAATCGATTCAAAAATTTCAGCAGCCCTGATAAATTAAAAATATATATATATAATATAAATTTATTCATTCCAATTTCTATGAGTAGGACAGTATGTAGTAGATAGACGTATTGGTAATAAAAGTGATTTCATATACTTTTAAAGTCTGACTCGAGAATATATACAGATGTAAAATTATCGAATTAATAATGTTCAGTGATAAAATGCATTTCTATTCAATATGCTTTAAATATAATAAAAGAGGTTAACTGAAATTCTACGCTTAACAATTTCCTAAAAGAAAATGGGGTCTGTTTAAAATATAAATGCAAACAATATTTTAAAATAATTTTTCAGTTTTTCATTGTGTTTTTAGTATTAAAACTATTTTACAAATTCATATTTTATAGTTTTTATTAAAATTATAAAAAAGCAAACAAATTTCGTGATTTCATTCATGCATTTTAATTTCATAAAGCCCAATTTCCTAGTTTAAAGGTGTAGAGAGAGGGGATGCCAACTCAGGTGTCGTCCTCGTCATCTGACAGAGGTTTAAAATGACGAAATCCGACCCAAAATAGACCTAGCTTAACAACGGGGCGTTAATATAACTAAACTAAATTAAACCTAGTTTAGAGGTAGCGTGTCTTTACGTGATTTGGGTATCCGGAGTTCGAGTCATGGTCCGAGCATGGTTGTCCTCAACCCTGTATTTTATTATTGAGGTGAGTAAAAGAAGCCCCCCCCCCTGTAAGAAGAGGTAGTGCAAGCGACTGTGTTAGTGTCATCTGTATATGAGTTAAAGTCAGATTTCTGCCCTTAAATGTTCAGAGGTCTTTGCTCTTATAAGCTACTGCATTACTCTTTCTTCGGTCTCTTACTTGGTTTGAATTGGAGTTTCATGCCAGGGGGATTAACAACAACAGTTTCATAAGGAACAAAAATAATCACATATTAAAGTGAATTGACATAAATTTACTTATACTTATGTAGAAACAATAAAACTTTGTTTTGTATCCCTCTCTAAGGAAAGAGTTTTAATTAGACCATAAAAAAGTGTAATAACATAAAAATACATTCACAGAAATTCTATTTATTGTAAAACTTTGTATTCAATCACTCTCAATAGAAAAATCTTAATCAGACAATAAAAAAGTGTAATGACAAAAAAAAAACATTCAAGAAACTTCAATTTATTGTAAATATGAAACAAATCCCTCTTAACTTAACTATTTCTTATTATTGAAATGTGCAATAGTATAGAGCAATTTAATTTATTTTATAACCTAATTAGCATCTTATATTTAAATATGAATAATTCCAGTATATGAAGTTTGAATCAGCACCTGATTAATTATTCAAAGCTACAAATATCAAAAGCTTACCGTACTAAAAAACAAACAGTTTCAGTCTAGACACCCAGTGCTATTATATCTTGTTTTTTGGACGAAAGTTCGGTTTATTTTTTATTTGGTGAAGCGAATTCTACAAACTAGAAACAAAACATATTCAGCTCACAATGCGTTTGAAGCTGAATATTTTCTCGAGCACAGTTTATTGTGCACCTTCATAAATGCATTTTAGTTTTGCATAGGAATCTAATAAAGACACATGTCTACCACTTGCTAGAATATTTCAAGCACCACATCTTTTCATCTTGGTGAAGAATTTGACCTTGTATATATCGTTCATAAACAAAATACAAAGAAAAGATAAGCCATTAAACTAAAAATACCGTTCATTTTCTCTCAGAATTGTATAAACAAGATGCTGTCTTTTCGTTATGAATAAAATATATCATTTTCTATGACAATCGTAATTTAAAGACTGTCATACATCAAAGATATAAAAGATTTTTATCGTTAAACGTATCAAGAGTTTAGAGTTTCTTATTATTTCTATTGCATTATATGTTATTTATTTTATTAATACATAAATGTATTTATAGGCATAATAAAGTAAAAATATCTAAACTTCTATTTTAGCTTCAAAATATGGAGCAGAATTTTTGACATTTTCTATCAATGTGTATGTGAATAAAGAGAGTAATGGGTATAATTTTTGTTTAAAAACTATTATTTTATTAATAGTGATTAAAAATTAAATTATTAGCTTAAAAATAATTAGTTAAATTATAGCTTAAAAATTAAAATAATTAATTAACTTAAAAATTATGAGGATTTAATTTTACCAAAATAAATCTGAAGCGTATTACAAATAAAGCGATGAATCATCAAAATATCTTCTAAAATCCCCACATATATCAAGAAAGGGAATCTCAAGACCTTTGGAAGAAATACCTTGAATGTTAAGGATATTTTTTCCATACTCTTACACCGTGATAATTACATTGTCACGGTGTAAGAGTTTATATTTCGATATAAAAATATCGAAATATATTTAAGTATCGAAATGTGAAGATTGATAAGCAGAAATGCTTGACAATTATTATCAATATGTATATGAATGGGAAGAGGGATGTGAATAATTTTAGTTTATCTCGCTTAAAAATAATTATTTTCGAATTTTTTTCGAATTGGATTTATTACAGAGAAAACGATGAGTCATTAAAATATCTTCTAAAACACACACACATATAAAAAAAGGGAATTTAAAGTACCTTTGGAAGAAATACACTGAATGTTAAGAATACTTTTAACCTTTTTCCCATACTCTTACACCGTGATAGTTGCATTATATTCAAATTTTAAATATATATTATTAAAAGAACTTGGGTTATTTACGATACAATTCACATTTTGCAGTTAATATAACCATTTTTATGCCTGTATTCAGTTTTATTGAAATAAAATACAAGGTAATCTATAAATTACATATAGTGCATTATATATTTGATTTTTTTAAAATTTAATTATTAATTGTTGTTATCAAAGTTTGTAAGACAGCATTTTAGTAACCAAAGAAGAAGAAAAAAATCTGTTAGTTAAATATAAGGAAAAGAATAAATGTATGTGGATAAAAATCTGTTAGTTAATTATAAGAAAAAGGAAGAAATGTATGTGAATGAAAATCTGTTAGTTAATTATAAGGAAAAAGAAGAAATGTATGTGAATGAAAACCTGTTAGTTAATTACAAGGAAAAAGACGAAATGTATGTGAATGAAAATCTGTTAGTTAATTATAAGGAAAAAAAAGAAATGTATGTGAATGAAAACCTGTTAGTTAATTACAAGGAAAAAGAAGAAATGTATGTGAATGAAAATCTTAGTTAATTATAAGGAAAAAGAAATGTATGTGAATGAAAATCTGTTAGTTAATTATAAGGAAAAGGAAGAAATGTATGTGAATAAAAACCTGTTAGTTAATTATAAGGAAAAGGAAGAAATGTATGTGAATGAAAACCTATTAGTTAATTATAAAGAAAAAGAAAAAAAAATGTATGTGAATGAAAATCTGTTAGTTAATTATAAGAAAAAAGAAGAAATGCATGTGAATGGAGAAGAGGTTTGCATAATTTTCACTTATAAACAATTTTCTAATCACTCGAATTCTGGTTAAGTTTATCTTCAAAATTAAGCGGATTTTATTTTATCGAAATATATCTAAAACGTATTACAGAGAAAGCGATGAATCATCAAAATATCTTCTAAAACACGCACACACTTATATCTAAAAAGACAATCTTAAGTACCTTTGGAAGAAAAACATTGAAATGTTAAGGATATTTTTTCCCTTTTTCTCTATAGTCTAACACTCTGATAATTGATTTGTCACCAACATTTTCGAACGCGTGTCAGAAATAATAAAATATAAAGGGAATTTTCGCCAAGAAACAAAAGATTAAAATGATTATGAATTAATTTAAATAAGAAGTAGATAATTGATTAGAATTTAAATTAAATTAAGATATCTATTTATTTCTACATATATAATATTTACACACTCTTACATTGTGATAATTGTATTGTCACCCACATTTTACAGCCCGTGTCAGAAATAATTAAACATAAAGGGAATTTTGATCGAGAAACAAGAGAAAATAATTATAAATTAGTATAACTAATTTAAATAAAAAGTAGGTAATTAGAATTTAAATTAGATTAAGATATCTATTTATTTCTACATATATAATAATTTAAAATAAATGTAAAAATATGACATAAAAATAACCAATGATGTGCCTATATTTTGCTTATAATACTTTTATAAATTGTAAATATTAATTTAACGGAAACATAAGTGAAATAAAAAATAATTCTCGATCCTTGCTGTTTTTACAAAAAAGGAAATGAAATTTGTCATAATTGGATTTTACCGAATATAATTTTAACTGTTATTATTTTTTTATTGAATGCATTTTGCACAGTCTCTAATAAAAGCGTTATCATCTTCATATCTTCCCCAATAAAATCGTGAATGCCTTGTAAGGGGTTGGCGAACAATAGTTACGAAATGCTGATGTGTGGCGTGATTCTGGAATTTGTAATGATCTTAGGCGATTTGCACTTGCAGCACGATTAATACACAAGTACCAACAAAATAGAATTTATATTTTGGGCATTTTTTAATGCCCGATTAAAAATCAAAGTTTGACATAGAAATATAGTTGCAAAATAGTATAACAGCTCATACTTTTGATTATTATTCACTGTTTCTGAAATAGTACATAATATTCCATTTTTACATAAACATAATTTAATTTTCTATAAATATATAAAAGAATTTATTTCATTGATGAAATTCCTTTTTAGAAAAAGTTTCCCACACTATATTTTGCTGCTATTAGTACAATTGCGAAATAGAAAACTTAAATATTTTTTCACCATTTATTTTATAAAAATCTCTAATCTCTCTTGAAAAGAAATCTTTAATCTATTGATGAATAGTGGAATCTAATGAATAATGTTATTTCATCTAATGAATATTTAAACTATTGAAATAATACATCAGTTGAAATGAATAACGATTCTCAGTTGCAACAACTAGTTTGGCAACTGTACTTTTGTTATAGCAATAAAAATAAAAGAGAAGTCTCTATAAATACTTCCTTGCAGTGAAATAAAACTAGATATTTTATTGTTATTGCATAACTGATTCTTAAATCAAGGTCAAATCAATTTAGTTTTAATTGCAAAAGAATCGCAATCATTTTCAAGCTATGGACTGCGTTCATATATATTAGGAGATATTCAGATTTGACGTAAAAGTAATTAATTGTGGTTTTCGGAATATTTAGTACACTTATTAATATAAATACTTTATTATAATATGAATCATTATTTTTTTCTATGAGTCAACTAAACTTATAATAATATGAAATATACCATTTTCATTAATCAAACTCATAGTATTTTAGTTCAACTTAAATATAAATTTATAATTTTTCTTAATCAAATTCATAATGTTTTAGTTTAGTTTAAACATAATTACACTTTTTTTATTAATTTTCTTAATGTCTTTTCTTAAGTTAAATTAAGTATATTTCATAAGTAAATGTAAAATATTTTTGTTGTAAATAAAAAAAAGAATAATATGGAGAATATATTTACAATGGAATCACTTCTCTGAAATAAATTCCGAAACATTCTCCAATCAAATAATTTACAAAAAATTGCTGAAATTAAAATATTCCAATAATATTTTGAAAATCTAATAAAACTCATTGTTAGAACATATCCCCGCCCCCCAAAAAAACTAACACATAAGCACTAAATCGAAATCAATTTTTATTTTATGCTAACCAAAAAAAGAAACATTAAACACAAACTATGAAAGATTCTCTAGAAACTTTTACTATGTGAAATCAGTTTTTAGGGAATAAAAAAATTACTTTAATAGCAATCACAATTTAATATTAATATTGAGAATTGACAAATATAAAAGCAAACCAACTGTAAATCAAAATCGGATTAAACAGTCCACTTTAAAAGCTGTCACATTTAATACATAGCTCAATCAAATGCATAAACATTACGAAATAAAAAAATTTCCTTACAACAAATATAAATTAAAAATTCACCGTGATCTCTTATTATACGTATGTCAAATCCAAAATAATATTTAAATTTATTTAATTTTAAAGATATTTCTTATTTATCCACATTTTTCACAATTATGTACGTTGAATGATGTGAAATAACACAAAATATATAAAGAAGACTCCAAAATCCATAATAAGGTTTATTTTTATCAGAAAAGTGAAAATATATTAATCACATCTATTAATTGTGCTAAAATGTATTGATTTAAGCTGAAAGAAACATAAAAACGGATAAATCACTCAAATTATGCCCATAGAAATTTTTTATGTGTACAGAAACCTAAAAAATGACTAAATATTTTTTTATAGAAAACCTAATAAATCACTCCAAATATGCCCGAAGAAATTTAATATGTATACAAAAACCTAATAAGTCACTAAAATAATTTATATAGAAAGCCTAATAAATATCTTAAAATATGCCCAAAGAAATTTAATATGCAGACAGAAACCTAAAAAATCACTAAAAAAATGTTTATAGAAAACCTAATAAGTCACTAAACATATACCCAAAGAAATTTAATGTGTATACAGAAATATACCAAATCACAAAAAAAAAAATTACACAGAAAACCTAATAAATGACTCAAAATATGTCCAAAGAAATTTAATATGTATACAGAAACATAACAAAAAATGTTAATAGAAAAGCTAGTAAATCACACAAAATATACCTAAAGGAATTTATTATGTATACAGAAACCTAATTAATCACTACAAAAATTTATTTAGAAAACCTAATAAATCACACAAAATATGCCCAAAGAAATTTTATAGTTATACAGAAACCTAATAAATCACTAAAAAATGTTATATAGAAAACCTAATAAATAACTCTCAAAATATGCCCAAAGAAATCAAATTATTTATACAAATAAATACCTAACAAAAATTGTACATAAAAAAACTTAATAAATCACTCAAAATATGCACAAAGAAATTTAATATGTATACGAAACCAAATTAATCACTAAAAATGTATATAGAAAAAATAATAAATGACTCAAAATATGCCCAAAGAAATTTAATTATTTATACAGATACCTAACAAAAATATATATAAAAAACCTAATAAATCATTCAAAATATGGCAAAGGAAATTTAATATGCATAGAGAAACCTAATTAATCTCTAAAACTTTATATAGAAAACCTAATAAATCACTCCAAATATGTTATAATAATATGTAAAATAATTTAATTAATCACTAAAAAATTTATATAGAAAACCATATAAATTACTCAAAATATAACCAAAAAAATTTAATTATATATACAAAAATCTAACAAAAAATGTATGTAGAAAAACCTAATAAATCACTCAAAAGATGTATACAAAAACCTAAATCGACTCAGATTCAAAATAACGTGTTGATGTATCACACAGTTAAAATAATGCATTAATATTAAAAAACAGCTCTCACCTGTGTTTACATTTTCTTTACGCAGCGCACGTTGAAAAGTAAGTATCCAAACGCAGCAGCCAACGGTAAACCGATGAAGCACGAGTCAGAGTCGCTTCAGCAAATGAGATTCCATTACAGCTGCGTTGGAGCGATTCGTAAGCGGAACTATTGATGATTCCACTTCGCAGCGTAGGATTGGGATTCTTTTACCAACCCTTCTTTGCGAAAGAAAAAAAACGCACAGCTTGGGATCCTATGCTTCTACACAAAAGGGCGCAAGGGAGTGTTGTGTTGTAGTTGATATTTCTCCGGATTGCGACATGCATTTCGGGTGTTCACAACAGTTGGTTTTTTCCCATTTAAAATTGGCACCGAGCCATGTGGATGGTTTTCGAACCGCTAAGTGTTTTTAATGGAGAGTGTTTTAATGGAAATTCTTTGATTAAGATTTCTTGCGTCCCCCTTTATTTTTTTTAGTTCTTTCATCATTTTTATTTTTATTTGTTTTGATTATTCGATTCAATCTTACCTTCTTTGACAATGGTGGCGAGGGAAAGGGGTTAAGTAGCATCATTAAAAGACAATATTCGCTCCTTTCGGAAGGCGTGGGAAACGGCGGGAAAATAGCGATATGATAGTTTGTTTGTTGTTATTTTTATGCGTAAGAGCTTTATTATTAAGGAATTGTTTTTCTCTATTTGAATTCTTTTTTTCGAAATTCCGTTGGTCATGTTTGTCTTGTTCTAACGGTTTTGTTTATTTTTTTCTATATTAAAGAAATTGAACAAAATAGGTAAGTTATTATTAAAAATAATTACTTAATTATATATTAATATACAATTAGGAATATTATAAAATATGAATTAATAAATACAGAAAAATGTCTTCAGTGTTTTATATATATATATAAAGTTGTAGCTGCATTTGCGCTCACCAAATACAATGATTGACTTTTAAAAAACTAAAAAAAATTTGAATTCTTAAACTTGTTTGAATTCGTAGTAATTTTTAGTTTCTATTCCAATTTTAGTTTCGTTTCCGTAATGAGTGCCGTTTTTGTTTCGTTTACATAATTTTATTAATAATATTAATTTGGATTCGTTTCATTAATTGGTTCTATTTCATTTTGTGAACTTTTAGTGTTTAATTTCGATTTCGACCTTATTAGTTTCGTTTTAATTTTTGTTGACTCAGGAAATGGGTTTTGATTGTTTTAATAATTTTATGGTTGTATATATATATATATATATCATTTCAAAAATATTTTATGCTTCGTGTTTCAGATAAATTAAGTTATGATTTTTTGTATCTGTATTCTTTTAGCTTAGAACTGGCTTATTTTTCTCTAGATCACAAAAATTGTTTGTTTGAAGTTTTTAAACAATCCTGAAATTGTTTCATAATTATTTGACAATTGCATCTCTAGATGTGATTGAAGCTGTAGACTCGGAATAGAAGCTTCGGTTTCATTCTTAACTGATGTTATAGAAATTACACATCATAAGTGCTATTCTTTGACATTATAATGAGGATTTTTGTATGGATCATAATAATCAAAGCGTTCTGTTTATTCATATATAATACTAGCTGATACCCGGTGCGTTGTTACCGCAGAAGAAATAATCTTGGAAATACTGTTTGGAATTCGAAATAGTTGTCTTGTTTCAATAAGAATTTATTTTCTTGTCTCCTATGAACACATTCATTAAAATTGAAGGACATATAAAGGAGAAGCATAAATAGTATTCATTCTATTTGTATTATTCTATTCTACAAACAAATATTCATTTTTATGCACTAGATTTGTGTATTCTTTTGGGATTGTAACGCCTGATGTTCTCTTAGATACGTAATGATTGAAACTATTTATTGTATCTCGTGATTCGTTTTATATTCGTTCAGTATTCTCAACTTTAACATTAGAAAATGTGATTAAATATTTTCTTTTATAATTGATTAAACATAGAAAATATAGAAAATATATTTAACCCATAAAATCTTTAATATAATTTTTTTAAAGACAATTTTTTGAAAACTAAGATGGTTCAAAATTATTTGTAATCGAATATTTAGGAAAATACTACAAAAAATTCTAAAATTTTACAAATGTTTAGTTGTGATTTCAAACTTATAGGATTGGTTCCCCTATATTTACTCGCACTATTACCTCTATAACCTCAAATAAAACTATTACCTCAGGGAAGGACTTACATTGGATTTACTTACAATAGCTACGAAATATCAACGTTTAGCTTGAATTTAGCATCTTTACCGAATCCGTTGCGTCTTCTGGGCGAGTTATTTGATGGTTAATAGATGCGGTAAATAGATCCGAAAATATTTTTTTATATATATTTGATAATTTTAATATGCCTATAACCATCCTGTAAATACATGTAATAAGTAGTAAAAGTTTCATAGGAATCGGATAAGCGGTACGGCACTGCATAAGAGACATACAGACAAATATTCATTTTTTATATATAGATGATAGAAAATTTTCAGCGTCACTTTCAGTTTGTATTGTTACTTTCAGAAATGCAGATAAATAATTTTTCTGTTTTTTAAATTAACAATTTTTTAAATCTGTTTCATGAAAATGCATTTTAATGTTAATACCACTAATTTCAACCACTTGAGTAAGCTCCATCAATATGTATGGTATATTCACGGAATGCTGCAACTTTTTCGCAACGTCATAAATTTCGGTGAAGGAAACCCTAGATATGTTTTTTTTAGGTTTCTTTCCATTGATAAATTGCTGTCAAATTTCATACAGATCTATTATCTTCGTTTCTAGACTACAATACGTAGATGCATTTTCGGGTCTTCAGCACATTTCAAATTATTTAACTCACAAAAAACATATAAATGAACCCCTTGGACACATCTGTTCCATAATTGAATATAAATATACAATTTTAGTGATGAAACCATATTGAAAATTAGCGATATAGCTCTATGCATTTTTAATGATTTATCATGCCATGGGCAGATGAATCCTTAGATCAATTTTGTCCTTAATATACAAATTTGATGTTATTTAAAATAAATTTTAATTTGTTTTTTTTTTGTTTTTTATAATTTACTATTTAGAAGAAGGTATATTTAAGTTAAAATTTTTCTTTAACTAATAGCTAGATCAGAGATAAAATGTTTTTATTGATTTTCGATTTTATTGTTATTACACAATAAAAAAAGAAAAATATATATCACTCTTTCTTGATAAATGTAAGAGAAAACAGCATGGCTATTGTAATAAGAAATAAAACAAAGTATCATCTTAATATTTAAAATAAATTAAGAATTTATATATTACATCTTTTTTCAAATCAATTACGAAAATTGAAAAATAACAATATATTTTTAAAATTTGCAACAATAATCTTAATTGTAATGATAAGTTTTAAAACATATTCTTTGTTTCTACAAATACTACAACGTGTTTTTTTATTATTGAAGGATGTAGATTGAAAGTACGGATTTCATTTAGTTTATAATCTATATAAATTCTGTATTTCTCTATTATCTCTGAATAGTGTTCTTTAAATTAAAAAAAAATATTTAAAAATGTTGAAACAAATATGTACTTATTTTTAACAAATAATGTATCTAATTTACTGTCAGAACCATCTAAAAGATTAAATATTCCAATATGCTGAAAAATTGTGTTGACTATATCCGACTAACATGTTGTTAGGTCTTGTCACAAACTCTTTAAAAATGTAACATTTGCCTAGCTATTTTCATTTTGGAAGCAACCGTGGATCATACATAAGGATTGAAAAATAGAATTGCTTAAAACGTCGTGCAATTGGATAATAAATGACGCGAACGGTTATATGTTTCATGTAAACGTGATACTGCGTGAAGTTTTAATTTAGTAAACGAAACTAATTACGGAATCGAAACTAAAAATTATTTTGGATTCGGTGCTCAGAACTTGCATTTATCTCTTTTTCTCTGCTTGGCATAGTATTCAAAATTGAATTGTTGATGTGATGCTGTAGTTGAGAATTCTTTGCCTTTTGCTGGTGTGTTCTTTCCTTTTTGTTTTCTTAATTATTGAATGGAATATTTTTTATCGGTTGAATATTCTTATATAGTTTTATTTTCTATATTTTTGTAAATATTTTTGCTTTATTTGGAGATGTTTTCAATGTTGCTTTGTTTTGTGTCTGTGCTGTTAAATTGGGGTATCTCTTTTGCCTTAATTGTTGGGTCCCGAGCGGTCATTACTATTGGACATTGATCGATTCCTCACAGAAAAAATCCCTTATTTTTTGAATCCTTGCCTGAGTGTGACCTTTGAAAAAGTCTTCAGGCCGGATTCTTTTTATATTTGATATAATTTTGAATATTATTTTGTATTCTGACTCTGGCATCAGAGAATTGAGCTTTTTCTAGTTTATAGAGGTTGCTAGAACCAGAGGCCCACTAGGCCCGCATACCATATTCAAGGATGGTATGTATTAGGCCAATATAAGTATTTCGAAGTATCCGAGCATCCGCTTCACAGTCTCTACCAGAACTGTAATTCAAAATTTTCAACCCTTGCTTTCCTCTGAGAAACAAGTTGTTTATATGGGAATGATCGAGAATCCCCTGATGGAGGGGGAATTCCATATATTTTGGATGCTTTTCCCAATATAGTCGTCTAACCAGGAGATAAATATCAGGCTCATGATTGTAAATTAAATATAATATATTGTTACGAACGTGTAGTTTTGCTTTCCCGTAAGGAAGAGAGATTTACAGTAATATGTATTGGATAGTGAATGGGTGTGACGTCAGAAATCCCAGGGCTTGGTGACTTGGCGACGAATTTCTTTACTTTGGCGACAAAATGGAAAGTACCTGAAAAAACGAGAATTTTCCTGATTCGTCCATTAGGAGCCGATATACATCCAGAATGCTCCTGATTGGTTCAGAAGATGTTGGCCCCGCCTCCCATCGGTATATATAAGCAGCCAGTCTGCAGTGGTGTGAATCAAGCGAGAAATAGCACAGTTGAATCAAATGAGAAGTCTTGAAAGAGAGGAAATGAGAAGACCTGACAAGAGAGGTTTTGAACTGAGGAGTCCTGAAAGGATGATTGCTGTGTGGCCTATTCTGACGAAGCCTGTGTCGTGTGTCGTCGTCGGGAACGGAGCTGTCCTGAACTGAGGAGTAGCCCCCTTGAGCAGAGTAGTGAGAATCGACATTAGATAACGAGTCCTCCAGAGGAGAAAACAAGAAGCGGCGGAGCCAAGCAACTGCTGAACTGATCTGTGTGCCTTGTAATCTGTTGAGGAGCCATTGCTGTGGACATTGTTACTACTTGTGAGCTACTGACGTTATTGTGTGCTGCTGGGTGTTCGTCTCGGTTATAAATAAACGGCTGTGTTGGGTCTTCTACTAAAGGACTGATCAATGTGTTCATCTCATCTCAAACACCATACACATCCATTATACAAGATAAAATGAACCCGAAGTATTGATGATAGGAAAAGTCCATAACAATATCTATTTGTTTTAAGTGTATTGTTGCAAACCTGAAATTTTGCTTCTCAGCATGAATAGTATCAGCGTAAGAAAGATCAGCGTTTCATGATCAGCCCTGTGTGTACTGATCCGGGGTCGCATTAGCGATCCCTGAGATTGGCGACAAATTTGGCTACTTTGGCGACAGAATGGTTAAAGCTGGAAACAGAGAATTTCGAAGATCTATCCATTAGGAGCAGAGATACGCCTGAATGGCCGAGAAGATACTAGGCCTGCCTCCCTGGAACTATAAAAGATCGGCACTCTCAAGCTGTGGTTGCGGTGAATTGAAATGCTGTCGGAGTCTACGAGAGGACAGCAAAGCAACGGTGGAGTGCCAACGTTGTGTGGAATTATTGCTGAACTGAACTGTGAGCATCGATTCCAGTTATCTATTGGGGAAGCAGCGTCGTGTTGTGTGTGTAATAGTCAGTTGTGAGAAGCAGTGAATCTGCAGCTAAAGCGAGGATACAGAGAAGTTATTTCAGCCATCTGGAGTAAAGCTTCAAGGATACCTTCTCCTGTTGAATTCTGTCTGACCGTTTTGTATGCTGAGGTCGATTACTACATGTAAAGGACGGGTTGTTAAGTGCTGTTGTGGGTTTGTTTAGGTTATACATATTTCTCGTCTTTGTGCCGTCCTATCTTCGTGTCCAATAAGAGTTGTCGCTGTTTCTTACTAAGGTGCTTGAATAACTTCCTAAGGTGCGTTACTACTTGTGTCAGAACACAATCAGCAAGCCTTAGGAATAACACCTACTACACAAAACGAATCCGGTGATCCGTAATAGTATGTTGAAAAGTGTACTAAAATGTGCAAATTAAATTTTGACTTTTTATTTTCTAGTATTATATTTGTTATTTCAAAATTTTCTTCTAATAAAGATAATATTGCCGCATTGAAACACAATATTGCTGAGTCTGAATAGCTGAATGGTTATAACGCTGAACTCATAGTCAGGAGACCATGTGTTCGAGTCCCAGTAGGCTTAACATTTGTTTTTTCCTTGATTTCTTGTTACAGAAGATTCTGGTCCTTTCTTTCATTTACCAGAGAAGTGCTCTGAACTTTTCTTACTGTCTCCAGAAAGTTGTTCTGGAACTTTCCCTACTTATATAAAAGTTGAGGATGTCTCAGTCATAGTGTGCTTAGTTCAGAGTTGAGTTGATAAATTGATTTAACTCTAATTCCTGTGTCTTCTTCAGTTCTATCTACGTGACAATATAATAAATTCTAATGCACATGGAAATTAACTATACGTTTTGGACAGATCACCTTTGATATGAAATAAATTAATGAACTGGAAAAAATGAATCAAGAATTAATCAGTTGAATCACGTCAGTACTTCATCTGATTAACAGTGTCGTCTTTTCAAAATAGGCAAGGCGAAAAATATGATTCGTTGCTAGTCCATTTACGTCAAGAAAAAATATCTACATGCCTGATCAAAATTCATTGCGGCATTTTTGTTGCAGCGAGGAAGTAAATGCATGAGAATTTCCTATCACACCATACTTGGCGTACCATAAAGGTATTACTGAATAAATAAAGAATGATTTCAATTTTTATACGAGATACTTATCTGAAAGGAAAACATTAACGATTAGTTTATCATCATTTTTTTAAAAATCCCTACTATTAATTCACACTCTTCCTATATATGTATTTATTTATATATATTTCTCAAATTTTCAATCGTTAATAAAATAATTTTTATTCATCCACTCAAGTTCAAATACACTTTTTTACACTTGTAGTGGATAACTCTCAATGTTCATACAATTTTATGATATAATTAATTCAGTAAGTTTAATCAATTTTTAATTATTTAAATCGAGTTATAGCAGTTTGTAATGAGAAATGAAATCAACAGGCAGTAGAATCGGCAAAATGCAAGGATTTCACCTTTTTTTCACTTTTAGGTGAAGAATGCGAATTTAATTTTTGCGAAAATCAATAAATATTTGATATTTTTTATATACTTAATAATTTTTTTTTATAATTACTTACTAAAAAGTAGCTAAAATTGATATACTTGATAAATTGATACTTAATTGATATACTTCTAATATTTTATTTTGATTTAGATGATAATCAAGTAATAAACTTTTTTCTTCTTATTGCTTTAAATTTTTGTGTTATCACATCTGCATTTTTTTATTATTGCGATTGAGCGTAGTGACAGAACACGATTTGGACTATATGCAAAGTATTTTATTCCGCACATTTATATTGTATTTGAAAGTCAAAATTAAACGACAGAATTTTGAATATGTTATATGTTAATGCACATGGTTTACTTCGAAGTGAAGCGTTTGTACTCACCTTGCGTTTATATTGTAGTAATATCTTAATAAGCCAGTAACAGCCATTAGACAATAGCTATCGCTTTTGTCGGATGATTATGTTACGTGGCTTCTAACCAAAAGATCTCAAGTGCGATTCCCACTCAATCTAATCCTCTGCATTATTCACTTTGCTTGAGAAACTACATAATACTATTTGATATATTGTCACTCAGATTCAAACAAACACACCGTCAGCTTTAAACAAACAAGTTTATTGAAGGAAAGGAGCGATTTGCAACTTTACGAGGTCGAGAAGTGGCCCACGACTACCGGGTATCAGCTTTTATACACGAACAGAACATTCTAGAAACGTCTAATTCACATAACAAAGAAATGTCTAGAATGTTAAAGAACATAAAGAAACAAACTAAAAATCCACACCTTGGATATAACAATCATTATGAGCGTCGAAGCCGCTAATTCTGGGTTTGGATCGTTTGCTTTGATCATTCGAAAACTGAGCTCGTAGTAAACTTTCTTTATGCGGCAATATCATGCAGGTCATTGTGGTCTGGTTATAAAATCTCGGCTTCGGATGTTTCATGTCCCAGACTCGATTTCATAGAAGAACAGTTGTGAATGCGTATCGGGTGCTTTAATTCTGTCTGGGCCATTTGTCTTCCCGTAGAAGAGGAATGGGAGTTAAGTGAAGAGAGTTCCAGCTCAATTGCCTTCCTTGTCACCTGACCACTTTTCAATACATGAGGTCAGTCCTAAAATACTCCTGGCATTGCTTTAAAGCGAAATATACCTAATATACCTAAACTAGACATATCATGAGGTATCAGTAAAAAAGAATTCCTTCTCCCTTTCTCCCTCCCAAAAATAGCTGTTAAAACTTCAGTAGTATCGGAGAAACGTAAGATTGTAAACAACATACAATAGAGTTAATCATTTCACTCTAAAAAGTAATTTGATACAAGATACTTGTACAAGATAATTTAATACAAGAACTTGTTTGTTGTTTCAAATAATAAATTAACATATATTTGTTTTATGTCGAATTTCCCCGAAAAATTTATCTAGATCTTTTTACCATTCTGTAGGCCTTTTTAACCATCAAAATTGAGAACTAAACCAGTGTTCCGCAACCTTTTCTCACCTACGACGCACCTTATTTCTTTCTAGAATTCCGCGGCACACCAAAAGCTAAAGTATATAGGTATTAATTGATACACAAATTTTACAAGAAATGTTTGTTTTTTATTTGAAAAGTATACATACATAAAACCATAACATATTGATTTCTACGCAATCGTAATAATTATTAATGTGATACCTGCGCTTGTTTCAATGAAAACAAAAGTATTTATATTTGGCTCAATGTTTGACTCCACGACCCGAAGTTCTTGGTCAAGATCTTTTAAGCATGACCGCTTATCATTTTTAATTAATACAAGAGTTGGAAAAACTTTGCTCACATAAATATGTCGTTGAAAATGGAAGTAATGTTAAGATTGCTTTGAAGAAAATCTGAGGATATTCTTTTTAAACGTAAATCCAGAAAACATCTAATGGAACTTCGGAGAAGTATAAAGACATGTCATTATTTAAATCTGTAAATTCCTCTCGAATTTGTAAAGGTAGTGTTTTACGGTCATTTTGCTTTATCTATGATTAATTTGGGGGGTCTTGGTGTTTACACAACACACTATGCAGTTTTCAACTGTTCTCACCAGGGGGCAATTGAATAATTATTTAGTTATAATAATTATTCTATAGTATATTTAGAAAAATAGACATTATTATGAAAGAAAATGTCATTGTGTATTAAATACATGATGAACAATTATAAAATGCCAATGTATTTGACCGCGGCACACCTGTATCTGGCTCATGACACACCAGTGTGCCACGGCACACCGGTTGCGGAGCACTGAACTAAACAAATAACGAGTCAAAATGCTTCATTCTCTTGAATGATGCTTGAGAGAAGTGATCAGAGTTCAAAGGATCAAAAACAATGAATTTGTGTACCTTGTACGAAGCACTATTTCTGTAACTATATTTTGTTGCTGATGCATAAAAACTATTCAAATAATATTAAAAACAAATAGTGTTGTTATCAGTATTGTAAATTAATCCTCAAATGCAAAAATAATCTTGAAGGATGACTAATTAATTTCGAAGTAACTTCACTATTAATCTTTTCTTACCCAGTATGATTTTCTAAATAACCTTTGTCTTGAAAAAGAGTGCTATAGCTATATTTTCTTGCTGATGTATAAAAACTATTTAAATAATACAAAAAACAATTAGTTTAGCCTTCATTATTGTAAATTAATCTTCATGTGCAAGAAATACTCATGAAGGATGATACCCAAGAAATACCCATGAAGGATGATTTTCTAAATAACCTTCGAGTTGAAAAAGTTTGATCTAACTATATTTTGTTGATGCTGTATAAAAACTATTTAAATAATATTAAAATAAATAGTTTTGCTTCCATCAATGTAAAATTATTTTCATGTGCAGGAAAATCCCTTGAAAGATGATTAATTAATTTCGAAGAAACATCTCTATTAATCTGTTCTTACCCAGTTTGATTTTCTAAATAACCTTTGTGTTAAAAAAGAGAGCTGTAACAATATTTTGGTGCTGGTGTATAAAAACTATTTAAATAATACTAAAATCAAATAGTTATGCTTTCATTATTGTAAATTAATCTTCATATGCAAGAAATACTTTTGAAGGATTATTATTTTATTTCAAAGAAACTATTAATTTTTACTTATCCATTATGATTTTCTAAATAACTTCTGAGTTAAAAAAGAGTGCTGTAACTATATTTTGTTGTTGATGCATGAAAACTATTTGAATAATAGCAAAAAAAAAAATTGCTTCATTATTGTAAATTCATCTTCATGTGCAAGAAATACTTTTCAATGATGATTAATTAATCTCGAAGAAACATCTATATTAATCTTTTCTTACCCAGTATGATTTTCTAAATAACATTTGTGTTAAAAAAGACTGCTGTAACTATATTTTGCTATTAATATAGTATAATTGTAAATTAATCTTCAAGTGTTATAGTACAATTGTAAAGTAATCTTCATGTTATTAAAATAAAAAATTAAATCATAGTATAATTAATCGTAAATTAATCTTCATGCGTTATAGTAAAATTGCAAATTAGTCTTCATGTTAAAAAATGTACTGTAACTATATTTGGTTGCTGATGCACAAAAACTATTTAAAAAATACTAAAATCAAATAGTTTTGCTTTCAATTATCGTAAATTAATCTTCATGAGCAAGAAATGCCCTTGAAGGATGATTAATGAATTTCGAAGAAGTATTTCTACTATAATTTTCTTATCCAGTATGATTTTCTAAATAACCTTTGTGTTACTTAGTACAATAGTTACATTTCTGTAACTATATTTTGTTGCTGATGTTTGAAAACTATTTAAATAATACTAAAAACAAATAGCTTTGCTCTCATTAATGTAAATTAATCCTCATGTGTAAGAACTACCCTTGAAAAATGATTAATTAATCTCGAAGAAACATCTCTATTAATCTTTTCTTACCCATTATAATTTTCCAAATAATCTTTGTTTTAAAAAATACAAAATACAACAACTATCCAACGCACGATCATCTGACACCATCTTCATTTGCGTTCCAAAGATAAATAATCGAACAACTCTTCCTTTCGCAGCTGTTTTGGTATCCGCCTCTTTTAACTTTTATTTATTCTTTAATTTTTTTTTCATTCTGACGTCACCCCCTTTATTAGTTCTTCCTCATGTCCTCCTGTCCAGGGCGTGAGCAAGAGTTTTCACTGCTGGCCTTCTGGCGCAACAGGTTGAGGCGAAGGTTAAGTAAAAGTGATTGTTTTCTTGCTTCTGCAGTTCATGCTTTCGCTTTTTAACTACCAGCGAAATGCAACAAAAAAATAATCATCACGGAGGTATAAAAGGTGTCGCAATATCGCGTGGGATCTGGAGGTTGAGGATAGTGTGGAGGACGTTTCTGGTAAATGGTGTTGTTGGAAAGTAATATTTTGGTGCGTAGATAACAAGGCATCATTCTGAAGGAAATTAAAAGTTCAATAAATATTCTAGAAATATAAATATATTTTTTATTGTAAATGGGAGTTTGTCTTTTTATAATTTATTAAAGATGAGTGTCTTTTTTTAAAAAAGTTATCCGACTACGTCCGATGGAATTTTTTTTAAAATTATGGTTTTTAAATGTATTGCCAATTATAACACAAAATACTATAATTAAAACAACAAAATTATTTGAAAATGTAAGACATTTTGAGGAATAGGAGAATGTGAAGTAATAAAATTTAACCAAAACACACAAAATTGTAATGTAGCTATCCTCTTTTTCTTTGTACACAAGTTAAAGAATATAATGATGAATAAAATGAACCAAAATCGAAGAAAAATGTTGAGATGGAAAGATGTTGTGGGTAAAAATATAGGCATATATGCATTTTTCTCATATTTTTTCTTAAAAAACTTTTAAATTAAAATGTATTTCACCAACGCTAAAACTTTTGATTCATTTCATTGCCCATATTATTTCAAACACATACTGATATTTTTATGTTAATATCTCTATTAGTTTTTGAGATATCATGTTAATGGTGGAAAATTTTTATGAAAATTAAAATTTTGAAAAAATTGAAGTTGAAGTCAAATTTTAGTTGAAAAATAAGCGATACTGGATGATACGTCAGGTCTTCCTATTTGTAGAAAAGATAAATTGTTTCGGAATGAGGAAATTCTGCAAGAAATAACAATCTACAAGAAATAACAATTTTAAAAATTTCGTCAGCGTGGTCGATAACAACTGTTTTTAACGTAGTCAGATAGTTTAAAGGTATGGCCATAAGGATAGTTTGTCTTTGATTTGAACATTGTCTTTCCATTACTTCAATTATTCAAATGTATCTCATATAATTTAAGATGTTAGGGCTGTTCGTTACAGAATGACCATCTTTTTTTCGAAAATAAGTAAGTATTCAAGAAATACAAAATTATTACTGTATGTTTATCGGGATATGTGAGGCATAGGTTCATGGTTTTGATTCCCTATTGCGGTTTTGGCCATCAACCAAGGACGTGATGTTTCACTTTCGGCTACGGCACAAACGAATGTGATCAACAACAGATATTATGCTTGCTTTCCACTTTCGACTTTGATTAGAATACTTTCTTTGCATAACTTCAATAATTCTAACCCATATCTCAAAATTCTTTGCATAACTTCAATAATTCTTATTTGTGTCCCAAAATAATTCTTATTCATATTTAATTTTTTTATCCATATCTCAAAATATTTAAGGCACTAGGACTGTTCAGTAAAGAATGGCCATATTTTTTTCAAAGTCAATTAAAAATTCAAAAAATATAAAATTAATACTGTATGTTTAACTGGATATGTGAAGAATAGGTTCATGATTTTGACATCCTACTGAGGGTTTGGCCACCAGCCAAGGAACTGTTATTTCACTTTCGGCTGCGGCACAAATGAATGTGACTAAAACGTTAGATATTACGTTAATTATATTTTTATAACATAAGATTATATTGCTTTAAAATTATCCTTAAACAATTATCAGCTGAAATTCAAATATACTACTGGAAGCTTGTGGTGAATCTGTCTGTCATTTTTATCACAGCTAGAAGATGACTGCAGTTTAAATAGGAATGATAATCGATGGAATCAAATAGGAAATCAAATGGAAATCATTCTAGAATGACTACTCTATCAGAATTAAACATCAACATTGCCGCTGTATTAGTGAATAAAGATCGTCAAATTGCATAAAAATAACTATCAGAGAGGTTGAGCTTTCATTTGAGTGTTACATACACCTTATTCATAGAAAAATGCATACGACAAGTACTTGTAAATCTTGGGTTCCCGAGACTATTCTGATGGTTTAGTTAATTTATATTATCTTCCCCTTTTGAAGCAACACTAAGACTATTTTAGTACTGACTTTGTAATTTTGAACCTTTGTCAGATCACGAGAACAATATCTGAGCGGGCAACATCCTCTCCTAACCTTCACACCACACCAGCTGGAGGACGTTTGGCCCCGATGGACTTAACGTGTACCAATTTTTTTTAGTTATATTCACGTTTCGTTTTGAAGCCCCACTAAGGTTATTTTTGGACTAACCTCGTCATTTTGAACCACGGTCAGGTAACGAGGACAACACCTAAGCTGGCAACCACCTCTCCAAATTCCCACACGACACCAGCGGTAGGACGTTTGGCTCTGATGGATTTATCGCCCACCAAACCTGTTTACACGGCAATTCTTCGGTTGAATTGGGCCTCGAACCAGCAACCCTCCGGTTTCAAAGCCGATACCTTACTACCAGGCTACCACGGCCCCACAATTGGCGACTTGTTCGTAGTATTGTTTTGATTGAAAACAAAGTTGCAAAAATGTACCATACTTCGAAATTTATTGATACTGGTGAAAAATGACATTATAATCTTAAGTTCAAGAATAGTGTTCTGAGCGAAAGTTATCTGTATCACCAGCAACGAAGAAAGAAAGAATGGCTGTTTTTATTGGAAAAATAATGGTCATAAGTTCTCATTCTTCTTATAATTCTGATTTAACACTATATATTTACCGATTTCAAAGAAACACAATTAAAATTTGCTACTACTATTACTATGATCAGTAGGAAATATTATTACTAGGGCCAGTAGAAAATATTATTATTAGGAACCAGTAGGTAATATTATTACTATGATCAGTAGTTGTATTATGACTATGACCAGTAGTTGTATTATTTCTATGACCAGTAGTTGTATTATTACTATGACCAGGAAAAATAGTAGTAGTATTAAATAGTAGTATTTAGTACTAGTACTATTTTTCATGCAAAGTATGTACTATTAGTGAATGCTGCAGTGGAGATTGGAAAAGACCTGTTAAAAATGGTTACCAGGAAGTTTTTAAAGACTG
>JAPMOQ010044256.1:2383276-2399127 GCA_026543055.1 Argiope trifasciata
AAAATAGGTTATTAATATGCTTCATTGAATTTGCCCTATTGCTGTTGTAAATTTGAGGTATGGTAAAACATCCGTTTTATGAGCAAATATATAAACATAAAATAAGAACTCTTTTCAAAACAGATAATAAAAGAAAGGATGATTTAAAAATATCATTAAATTAATATTTTGAATTTGATATTTTTATTTGCAGAGCTCTGTAAGCGTAATGACAGCAAATCAACAAACAAAACATTTCTATATTTCTTAAGTCAAATAAAGATTATATTTTTCATTTAAAAATAATTTCTAATTCAAAGAGATAAATAATTTTTTTAGAACCAATAGTCATAATAGAAGGAGTTATTTAATATAGCTAGAAGAAAAATAAAACAATTCTTATCATTAGACAAATAGTTTATGACTTCTAATGATTGCATAATAATAACTTTTTGAAATTTAAGATAGTGTAAGAGTTATTTTTCGAAAATCAATGTCAAAAAAGTACTAAAATACTGCATAATTTTTTTTAAAAAGTGTATCGATTCATTTTCAATCATAATTAATTAAAACTAAAAATTTCTTAAAATTAGTATTAACAACTCAATTTTTAATCAACTAAAATTAAAAGTAATTTCAAAATTTTAACTGAATCAATTAAAATTTAAAACTACATCTGATATGCACATTCTCAATCTCAAAAGTATATGTTCCAAGTTGTGTGTGTGTGTGTGTGTCTGTGTGTTTATCCATGAGTTAATCCAGATGGAAAAAAAATCCTTCAACCTAGACTCTTTAACCTTGATGCTTCAAAATATTTTAAACTTAAATTTTCTTAATGAAATTCAATATATATTACATTCTATGCATATTAATTGTTATATATACAGATAGAAGTATCAGCAGAAAATATTCTTTACGCAATAAATACTATGAGTCAATAAAAGTTAGCAGCCATACCAATTACGTGTGATGAACGATTCCATACACTGACAATTAACAGAAATTCAGGTTAAAAATGATGTAATATTACGATGAAGAAAAGTATATTTGCATTCTTTATTTAAAATTATATACTGAAAGATGCCATGAAACATGTTCCGTTTTTTAAAAATGTAATTTAACGGATCAGTTTTTAATACATATACATATATATACTCACACACTTATTATAGCATGATATACGAGGATTTTTTTCTATATGATACTGTGTTCAGAAAAAAAAATATCTTGATAATTTATGAAGTGTGCCTTGGTGCTCCTTCCAGGGAATATATGAATATTTATGAATTTTTTATTGAAGGTATGATATGCAATGAATTTTTTCTGATTTTTTACTGTATCAGGAGAAAAAATATCTGGGTGATAAAACTGTTGTAAGTCAGATAAAAAAAAAAGTGAATCATGTGTCAGATCTAATTATAATGCAAAAGACGATTCGTTGAGGCCCGAAGACACTTAGTTCCATTTTCTTGCACAAAGAGAAAACATTATCTTTTAAATTTTATTTTCAAGATTTTCATGCTTGCCTCAATTTATAGAACCCAAGAGAAATATCCAAAATATTATATACCTGCCTATTCTATCAAGCCAATCTAAACATGGAATAAATTAATAAAGAAAAGAATGAATGAAAGGGAAAATTTTTGTACTCGCCGCTAACATAATAATTATATCTAATTTCGGAAACTACAAAGATGCCATAAAAAATGTGTAATAATTGTGAAAAAAAATACAAAATGAAGCATTTTGCTAATAAATGGAAATACGTAGGAGAAATGACTCCCTCTTTAAAGACTCCTCTTAACGTTAAACAAAACTGTAGATATTTTACCCATATACTTCGTATAGACATAGTTTGACTATTGTGTCACTAAATACACAACCAAATAAAAAATATTCTGTTAAAAGTGAAGTGTTGGAAGCAATAGTTATAAATAAAAATTCATTTAAAGCCTTTTTTAATATTTGATAAATGCTCTATGTCTTTTGCAGTGATATTTGTATGGTATAATAATATTCAACATATTCCGCTACTGCCATATCGATACATAAACTATTGCTTTTAATATGAAAAGAATTCTTCATTCATATTTCAAAGGTCAATTTGATTTTCAAGAGATTCTGGAGTAATATGCCATCATACAAATTTATTTCTCCTTTGGTGAGAAAATATTTTTCTTATCATGTAAACAGTATATTAGTAACATAATTAAACAAGGCAAGACACATTTTATTCTGAATATTTTTTTCTTCTTTTCTGTATATGCAGTATAGAGAAAGTATCGAAATTGCCAAAAGTTCGAATTCCAGCTTTGGACGAATCCCCACGCTTTAGACCTTCCTGAATCATAAAAACACTTTTTAGGAATGGTTTCTGTTTGTAACTCAGAATAAGTTTGAGCTGGAGCGATTAAATTCAGTAAATGAATTTTGAATAGCAAATCTGTAAATATCTATCATAATTTGATCAAAGTACGTTCAAGGGAACTCTGCTTTAGAAAATATGAAAGCTGCTGTCGTAAGGAATTCAGGCTTATTTAACTCTTCAGTACAATTTCATATGTTTCGAAAATGGGTAAAATATTTTATGGCCGCTTTATGCGTTGTAGAAAATAAATCATTGTTCCATTCTGATTACTGAGATCAAATTACATTCCCAGATGTATAAAATTCCACAAGTTAACGAACTTTATGCAAATAAAGATTTTTTTAGATGTATGTCATAATTAGGTGCTGACTAATCCATAATCCTACCTAGGGCGCGTTCTGGTTTGTGGTTATTGGTCTTAGTTGGTGATATCCAAGAAAGGGCGTTTGTTCTACAGGAAATTTGTTCTATGTGGGCGTTGGAAGTTGAGGTAAAAGTCAGCTACCCAGTTCGTTTGTTGGAGCTACCCATTTTTAATGTGATTTAAAGTGAAGAGAATTACTTCTATCTGTATTATTCTACACTAAAGGCAACAATACCTATTATAATACGATTTGAAACTTATTTGTTTCATATAAGACGTGTACTTCATAATCAAATTTTGGTAATTACATTTTACTTTGCAGGCTATTATTCAGTTCAATTTACTTGACATAACATCAGATTAAATAATTCTATTACATAGAATTTAATATGTAATTCTATGATTAAGAAGCAATAGAGGCTCTCCGTTTAAATAATAATTGTAAGCAATCTAATCAAAATTCTATGTTGGAAAATTTTAATAAACTTTTATGTTAATCTAAATAAATGAAAGAAGCTAGCTTCTTAATTTAATATTTATTTAGTCTCCATCATTTTGGTTAAAAATTATATCTTATATTGCAGGGAAAATTATTTATGTTTATTAAATTGCTTATCTTATTCTAATTAACCAGTAAGAGAAAAAACAAATAGTTAAGTTTATTTACTCGCATTTCTCGATTTTACATACTGGCTGTATTTCTAAATTACCGTTGGCGATTGTTCTTTTGATGTATTACTTCGTGTCCACAAGTGAGATTTGTTTCATTATTTCTTCAGAAAGGATCTGGCTGCTTAACATAAATTGGCGCTGTATAATCAGATGTGGTTTTAGCGCCTGTAAACTCCATCAACTCCAGCATAACATAAAAGAATCACCTATCTCCTATCATAAGCACCATCAACTGTGCTACTATATATTATATCACATACTAAAAGTCATTCAAAACAAAAGAAAAAAAAAAAGACATGAAATTTTTAGATTTCTTAAACAGATTACGACGAAACCATTCATTTCTATTACTATGCGAATAGAAGACTAAGAATTGATTGGATTATTGGTGTGTACTTAAACTTGATGTTTTAAAATCTTTCTGTTATTAATGGGAATAATTTCTTTTGTGTGTGATAACCTACTTCTTTTTTGAAGGAAATTGCCTACGCATTTTTTTGCAAACAAAAATAACTTTGTTCTTGTGAACCTACACCCATGGAAAATAAAAATCCAACCGTTATAATATTAAAAAAACAACGGTTGTTCCCAATAATGCAGACAGAAATAAAAACAAAGAAGTGAATGAGGGTGGTTTCCATTATACAATTGATGACAGGGTTTGAAGAAAACTGATTACTGATAGGAACAATTTTAACGAAGAAATGTATCAAAATATTTCAAGAAAGAATGGAATCAGTCTCTTGATGTATGAAAAAAAAAACTAATAATAAAAAATATTATAAAATATACATTACTGACAAAAATATTGAACTCACTTCTTAAAAGTTTATAAATTATTTACTTAATTTATATGCTTTTATTCCAGTTTTTAAGTATTTTATCTTTTTAAATTTAGTTTTCCTCCATAAAAACAATTTATATCAAACTCAGATTCACCTTAAAATCTACATTTCTATTAAATATATATTATGATTGCAGAAACAACATCCACAAAAAAGTAAACATGCTGAGAAAAGTGAATTTTCTCTTACATTGACGGCAAATTTAGATTTAAAAAATTGAATAGCAATCGATGCACTTAGCCTGAGTGTTTCAGAACGCAATGTATGTATTTCTGGAGTTTTTTTTATTTGTGTTGTATATTGTATGTAATTTATTTGCATATTGAGCCATTTCGTACCAGCTTCACACAGCATACATTTACAACTGAAATAGGGTATGATCGAACAATCCAATCAATAGCACCTTTTTTTGGAATGTATGTAGAGATTTAATTAGCGGCCATTACCATTCCACATTTAGTTTTATTTTATTGTAATAGATGACACCAGGGAGTCCACTAGCACCCTTGATCCAATGTCTAAGACGCGTGACGTCAAGTTTCAGAAAAGCGAACTGTGAGCATTCGCTAGACAGACACAGAGAGAGAGGGTCATTTGTTTCCAATCATGTTTATTTAATACGCAACGGTGGCACATAGTTTTACCATAGGACACTTGATTAGACTTCATCCTTGGTGTCAACTAAAGGTATCTCTATTGTAAATAGCCTGTCCTGTCCTAATTGTTAATGTCTTTTCTTTTGAATATTTTTTGCTGTAAATAAATTTACTGTTTTCATTTAAAAGTTTCTCTTTAATCAGTGACCCTAGACACTGATCTAAATGAAGTTGAATGGGCATTTTGTCCCATTTATTCCTACATTTATGACGTGATAATACTCGTGCAGAATACAGTTCTTTCAATACAGTATTTACAAAATTTTAACAGTTAATATCCTGAATTCAAGCTTTTTATAAAATTCGAAATTATACTAAAGAAAATTAGTATTTTTATTGAGTTAATTTTAACAAAAAGTACGTTTAGTGGGATCAAACAGATATATCGAAAACTATACAAAGATCATTAATTAGTAGTTTCATATCGAAGGAATTCCCGTCAACATCTTGAAAGGAGAAATTCGTATCTGGAAGTTTCATCCAAAATTCTGCAACATAGTAACGACAGCTGGTTTTTTTTGCTATTCAAGTCGAATAATCTGTTGCCGAAATTTTTTTATTGTTGATTAATAAATTAATGGTACTTCTGTGATGACATCTTAATATGCCAGTAACAGACAATAGACAGAGACGTACGTTTTTGTCGAATGGTTAAGTTACTGGACTTACGAACATCGCAGGTTCGATCCGTCTACACAAATTGGTGACCTCCGACTATGAGCATTCAAACTGGTGCGTGGCGCCCCCTACCCGCAGCAAACACAATTAACACAAAGTCGTCAGCAACTCTCTTCGCTTGCCAAGACGCTTGGCGGTACCGACACACTCTCTTCACTCGCCATAACGCTATAAATAATGCTCGCCTAGAGTCTCACTGGTAAGGGACTATTGTGGTGACATCCCAACGGACAGAAGCGTGCGTCTTCGCCGAATGGTTAAGGTATTGGTCTTCAAACAAGATTATCGCAGGTTCGGTCCGTCTCCACACTTGCAGTTGTTTATGAATTAATATCGCGTTGTATTTATTCATGAAATATTTAATAAATATTTAAAATGAATGTAAAATCGTTGCGGTTTTGAAATTTAATATCATTTTAGTAGATAATTATAAATATTTTATTAGTTTTCGTAGCTTGCTTGATCCAGATTTTTTATGATGATGTTAAAAATACAGAGTATAGTGGAAATTTGTACTTGAATTACTTTGAAACTAATGAAATACATAGAAGTAGGTTAAGTCGTCGCATTAATCCACAAAATGAATCTTGGTAATGTTATTCCCATTATAATTTATGGCAATATATAATATGTAAATTCGAGTGTGTATTTAAGTAATAACATTAATTTAAAATATTTTTTATACAACATTATACTATTTTGAGGGAAGTTGATTTTTAAAAATAGAAATTATTTCTGAGATGTTAAAACTTTTACATTTTGTTCCTCGAAATTAAAAATTTAAAAAATTATTTTGCTTACTGATATGTGTTGATCATTATTTAAGGTTTTGAGTTGTATTTGATACCAAAAGTTTGATTATATACAATATTTAGCAATTCTGAATGAAATGATTCTTTGAGCAAGACTTACGATGAATAAAATTTTTAGAAAAGTTCTAATCGTAATTACAAAACAATCCGATTTGATTAGAGTTTCTGTTTTCTTCTTTTTTGAAAGACACTGTTGGATTCTAGTTTTCGCTATGAAAAAAATACATATACAATTCCGTGAATAAATGCTGTAAATTAACTCAACTGAAATTCAATTATTATCACATGCATCACTAGATGGCAGCACGAAATATATAGAATACATAAGTAAAAAGATGGCATGTAAATTCAATACTTCTGTTTTTGTCGTCAAATTTTATTTAATTTCTTTACTTTAAATGAATTTCAGTTCATTTGAAAAAGTAGAGTCTAGAGTAAAGAATTTTTATGTATTTGGAATTGTAGTAAAAGCATAGGTATGCTCCGATTTAAAAGGGGGATATTTGGAATTATAATAGACATGATTCAAATCCGGAAACAAATGAAAATACATCTACATAATAAAAAAACTTATTAAAGAAATATATTGAAACATTGAGAGCAAACATTAGAGGGACTCAAAAAAGAGAGAAAATTAACTAGGACCTAGAAAGTAGACAAATTGATTGCGCTAAACTGACAATTCAAATATTTAGGCTCAAGATTGGCACGATCTGTTAAGTAATAAATTCAAAACAGTATTTCAAACTAATTAAAAATTAAGGGAAAGAAAAATTAGCTTAGAAACTATTTACACTTTGTACCTATTTTTTATTGCAAAAATATTTTCTCACAAAAGAGTTTATTTAAGTATTTTGTATTTATAAAGTATAATATTTGCCAAAACATAATATTTTTATCAAACGGTAAAGAAAGGATAGCAAGAAGATCAACTATCAATGGTCATTTCTTACACTAGTATTAAGTTCATTATAAACATAACACCACTTGCCCTTGCAATTGTTTCAATAAAAATTCTACTAATTGATGCTCGAAATATCTAATAATATATAATTAATCAAGTTTGCATAAAATTGCATCATTTAAAACTTTAGGACCCCAAAATAATATTTGAGCAAGAAATTCTTCTTAGTATCTGTCTTGAAATTTCGAAGGAATATTTTAGGTCATACCTCTTAACATATATTCACAAGATTACTTTTAGAACACATTTTTATACTAAAAAAATATAGAAAAAAATATAGATACTTCTCAGTATTTGTTTCATTTATAAAAATAGGGGCAAAATGTAGCCTTCTTCTGCTAAATATAGAAATCATGTAATTTTTTGTGCAATACTTATAGAGCTCAAGTATAAAAAAGGCCAGTTTTTCCTATTTTTTTTGCAATTAAAGAAGCTATTTGTTTATTAAATGATTTCAACCTATTTTTCCAAACGCTTTTCAAAACATTTTAAACAGAATCTCTTTGATGTTTATGATTGTAGAATCATGCTTATTTGATTGCAGATACGGCCTGATAAAAAGGAATAAGTTTAGCATGACAGTTGGTTGTTATGACAAATGTCAACAAATTTAAAGCAGAATCGTAACATTTCAGCAGTTTTTCTCTTTTCAACTCTTTTTGAATGAAATAAATAAATTTTAATGTTCACGTCAAATTTTTTTTCAAATCAAATGTTTCAAAATTTGCAAATAAATTTCAAATACATGTGAATAGTACATGTATTTTGGATTTTAAAGAAAAATGACTGCTATTTATCAAATTATTTGCATATTTTTGGAAATATTACCGATACGAGTCTTTATGATTTTTTTACATTAATTATCTATGGCTTTAAAATTAGAACGGGAGTCTTGAAAATGAATGAAACATCAATATTTTGAGCAGGAATTGTATAAATCTTTAAGATTTTTCTTTCATTAAGTTTTATCATTTAGCTTTTTACGTAGAACCTGTCTCTATTATACAGACAAGAAATAAATTCTATTAATATAAAGATTCAACAAATTCTCGCAAACAATGTAAAATATTAATAACTTATATTATATATTTCAGAAATTTGTTCTCCTAAGTATGATTTTTATGGCATTCTTCTACCAAGCAATATTGAAGTCTTATAATTTTTTAAGATGTTACGGATGTTGTGATAGAAATTTTACTTTATCCTCAAATACTTTTTAGGGCTTAAATTCACTAGCTCACTAAAGTCAGAACATCAATAACTTGTTGGTAATCTGACTAATTAGGAAACTAGACCAGGAATCTTAAGAAATAAATCTGATTTTTTATTATACTTAACAGTTCTCAGTCTTTTTATTACATTAAAACTTGATCTATGAGGACTTCGCAAATAAAATTCTATCGTGGAATGTACAAAGATATTTTAGAGACAGTTTGATTCTTTCCATCTACAAATTTGAAACCACACAACTAAAAAAAATTATTCAAATATATTCAACTAACACTGAAGCGACTAAACGCTACTGATTTCTTCAATAGTTGCATAGTTTTCTTACTCATTCTTTATCGCTTTGTTAGCCCTAAAGAAAACGTTTACTCAGTGACAGAGTTGAAATATCTCCATTGTTCTCGTAAGTCTGTCTCAATAAAATAATTTCATAAATTCTTTCCATTCGACTGGTCCTAATACGAAATTTTCACCTGAATTGGACTTTATCATTGAATCGTAACCGATAGTCCATTGTTGCAAAATCATGCGGAAAACGAAAATATATTTGTTTTTTTGCTCAGACTCTAAATGATACTTGCATATTATATCAATAGAGACAAAGATTTTTTTTTGAATATACTTAGGAGCGAAAATGTTTTTCATTCTCATTCAATACTTTTAATACGATATTTAAGAATTCAATTACTCATTTTTCAATTCGTTTTTGAATCCATAAAATCTTGTCATATCGTATGTATAATTTGTCCTTAAGAATAATTTCATCACAATAAGTTGATCTCACTTCACCTGAAATGAAATTTAAAGACAGTTCTGAAATTGAAAACTGATATTTATAGAATAATAAACTTATTATTATTGTTTATCTAGTTGACGCATTTGTAAATTCATTCTCATTAAAAATTAATTTAAAAAATCCTCTCTGAAAGTAATAATAGGCATCATATTCTTTTGGTTCAGAGGTTTCAAGCCAGGAATATTTTTCGCTCACCATATTTTCTAAAATTATAATTTTGACATCTTCACTCTTTAATTTTACCTTCAGCACTTTATTACTTCTCCAAATACAATATAGTATGTTTCTATGCTCATATTGATGTATTTTCTCGCTTGAATATCATGGCTTGATTCTGTTTATTTCTTAAAAATAATTGTTACTATCAACGCATACAAATCTTTTATAGAAATCCCTTATAGTTTCTTTTATAGATAAGAACTACTATGCATACATTTCATTTGAAACAGAGAAAATTAAAGTTTTGTTCGAACAAACGTTTTTTTTTTTCTTAAAAGATTACTGTACCACACGATCATTAATTGTTAAATTCAAATTAATTACACGATATGGGATTCTTCTAAATAGGTTAATAACAACTGATACATATAGTTTCTTTTACAGACAAGAACGACTTCACATACAAAAGGAATGAACTTAAAACATAGATAATTAAAGTTTTTGTTCAAATAAGCTTTTTCTCCTCAGAAGACCTTATTTGTGCATTGATCACATGATCATTAATTGCTAAATACAAGTTAATTACATACATGTTATGCAATTCTTCTAAATATGTTAATGACATCTCAAAGGAAGAAACATCAGAGAAAGGGAGGAAATGTTTTAAGCAGAGAAAAGCATGAAATATTTCCATTTCAATGTCTCATGACGAAGGTTAAATAAAACAAAATTGTTTATGAGCTTGACTCACATTAACAAACTTTCATGAATAAAAGTATAAGTATATAGGCGTTGTGTTTGATCAATAAATTATTTAAAATAAAGTTAGAAATTCTTAGTGCTTTAAGAATGGATGAAATCATTTCTAGTATGGTAATTTCCTTGGTTTTGTTGAGTCAAGATTTAGTCAGTGATACCTCCGGACTTTATCATTATTACTTTATCTCAAATTACATTATGCATAATCTTATTTAATGCCTCAATATTTTTAATAACTGATATAACTCAGCAATTATTGTTTTTGATGATAAAAAAATTCCACAATATCTACATTGATGCGTTACATTCCACAATATTTTCAGTCTTATCCCTGAAACTCAACAAATCTAAGAGTGTGGAAAATATTTGACAAGGAACATTTTATACAAGAATTAACCTACTGAAATGTTACAAAGACAGGAAACCGAAAGTTCCAGTTATTCAATAATAATTTTTATCTAATTAATAATAACAGAATAGAAATTCTCAAATGATGTGAAAAAGTCAGATCCCTAAATGTTTTCAGTTTTACGTTCTACGGTGGTTCACTGCTATGATACTTTTTTTGTTAGATTCTTATTAAAAATTTACACAAAACTTAAAGTAAAGATAATAGTGCATACATTTTTGAAAAGCATGTCCACTCTTCAACCAATTTGAACCATATGTTGATATGTGGCAAATGTGGTGCAAAAGATAAATTAACCAAATCTTGTTTGTATATTTTACATATAAACATAGATAGATTTATAAAGTTCTATCTTTTGAAGAATTTGATATCAAACGTGACACGGACTTACAATTTTTATTTTATGATCAAATGTCACCTGGAAATTTTTTGATTTCATAAATTTTTGTTTTCACCTATACCCGAATGGACTAGCAGGCTTAATTTTAACTCTATATATCTTTGAATTAGACGCATTTGCATCTTGGAGATTAAATAGCACCATTTGATTAATTTTCCTTGATCATTACAAGGTTTACTTTCTGTATAAATTAGAATAATAACAAATAAACAACAACATATTTACATTATAATCATAAGAATCTTTCATGGAATCAAGAATTTTTTAAATTATAATTCATTGTGAAATAAAATAAAATTATGTCAGTGTGTCTTAGTTAAGTTCGGATGGCATTTTTTCATTTAAGAAATAATATGCTTTAAAATTATTACTAATAAGCTAAAAAAATATTATTTTTGTTTATTTAAAGTTTTTTATATTTTTTATCGATTTAATTTCAAATTAATGTTTTACCCCTCATCCAATAATAGTGTTGAAATAAAAAATAAATATATGATTTAAAAATATCACGACATCAAATACAGCTACTATCTCACTAATCATGTTCCTAAAAAGAAATTACTTTTAAATAAATCTTAGAAATATTTTACTTTCTTCAATAAATGACGGTTTTAAAACCTTGAATTATGAATTTCTTTATTAAGAAAAATGAGAAACATTTTTTTCATGGTCACATAAAAGAATGGATTAAAAATAACTCATTGTTTTATTATTATTATTTGTATTAATGGGATTTTACAGAAACGGAAATTCATCATCTGTGTTTAAATGAAAACTGGTTGTAAATATATCCGGTTTAGCTGGCATTAGTTTTACTTATTAAAAATGAATAAATAAGTGAAATGCTATTATTATATAGTTGATTGCTCTAATTTCTAAGACATTTTAATAAAATTGCACTGTAGAGCAAAACAAAATATATCGTTAAATTTAGAGCTTGTACCAGCAATTTCTAAGAAAAATTTCCAGTTAATTAAGATAATTCAGAAAAAAAAATTTTGGTGTAAATTTTTTCGGTAAATCAATAAAACAAACAACATTTTTTAAATTAAAAAAAAAACTTACAACAGTGGCAATTAATGCATTACGATTGCAATGTTGCTGCAGGAATTTTACAAATTAATTTCCTGCTTAAGAATACTTAGTTACTTTTACACGAGATAGTAAAAAGGAAAAAAAATATCGAAACGATAAAAAAAAATTAATTAACAAATAAAAACAAGTCGAAGAATAATTAGACTCTAAATAGTGCAAGGAAGTTCTAAAATTTGTTCATTGCACATGTCTGATACAAATAAAGCCGAATAATCAAGTCCAGGTCATTCGGTGGTATTATTTTTCGGTGTTATTATTAACCGAGCTAGGATTTTCACTGCTTCAGTTTAACACCTGTTAACTATGATTTTTTTCCCGATCCTTTCCACCCAAAATTCTGAAGTTTTTGTTCTTTTTTTTTCTCTTCAACTTTTTAAAAAATTTTATTCCTTTTTCATATCACCCTGAAGAAAATGCACTTGGCTCAACATATAATTGTCTTCTTGCAATGAAAACCACTCTTCCAAAAAATATAAGTTATTTAAAACAACCAACTTCTTCTTCAAATATGAAGAAGAATATAAAATTTCATAGCACAACTTCTTCTTCATATTTGGAGAAGAAGTTGTGTTATGAAATTTTAATTTGGCTTGAACAATGAAGGTTTAATAGTTCAAGGAAGTATTAAAATTTGCTCATTGTGCATGCCTGATGCAAATGAAGGCCGAATAGCTTCTCCAAGTCCTCTCCTCTGCTACTTCGAGCTGGGATTTTCACAACTTCAGCTTAACACCTGTTAACTATGATGTTTTTCCCGATCCTTTCCACCCAAAAATCTAAAGTTTTTTTTTCTTTTCAAATTTTTCAAATTTTTATTCCTTTTTCATATCACCCTGAAGAAAATGCATTTGGCTCAATATATAATTGTCTTCTTACAATGAAAATCACTCTTCCAAAAAATATAAGTTATTTAAATCAACCAACTTCTTCTTCAAAGGCGAAGAAGAAGTTGTACTATTAATTTTAACTTGTCTTAAATGTGAAATTTTAATAGTTCAAAAAGTATTAAAATTTGTTCAGTGTGGGCATGGTTGAGTGATGCAAATGAAAGTGAAGTAGCCAAGTCCTCTTCCGTTTGAACTTCGAGTTGAGATTTTCACAGCTTCAGTTTAACACCTGATAATTATGATTGTTTTTCTGTCTTTTCAACACCAAAATCTAAACATTTTGTTCTTTTTTCTCCTTAGTTGTTTTTAGTAAACATTTATTTTTCATATCACCCTTAAGAAAATACATTTGACTGAATACATAATAGTCTTCTTAAATTGAAATCACTCGTCCAAAAAATATGTTTTTTAAAACAACCTACTTCTTATTCAAAGATGAAATAAGAAATGTTAGCTGTTTAGAAGTAAATCTGATGATTTTTAATTATTCTGGGAATGTATTCTTTTTAGAAATATATTAACCTTGAAAACGGCAACGCATTGTCGTGAGGAAAGACTTTCTGACCGAATATTAAAAAAAATAATAGCAATTCACAATTTATTCTTTACTTGAACGGCTAGGAAATCATTCTAAAAATGAATAAACAACCTCCATACTTTTCGTACAAATATTACTATGAACAAAAAATTAAATAGACTCTAAATTATTCTCAATTTTCAAAAACAATTGAAATAAAAATTAAAATGTTCAAACCTTCAAAAAAGTCTCAAAAGATATTTTTATAGAAATAAGAAAATATATATAAAAAAGATACAATTTGGAAAACATAAATCAACAATTAATGATTCATAAATAATTGAATCGAACTAGCATTATAAATCAAAAACAATTTATTAAATACATTCTAGTTTTTAAAATGTCCTTCAATATATCCTGTCGAATTCGAAGTTCTGAGCTTCAAGTATTTTCTTATCGGCTTCCTCAGATCTTAGTTTAGCCTCCAGTCTTTCCAAAAGAGTGGCAACATTATTGTAATATTTCCTCGATTCCCGACACTTCTGGACTCTCCTGTAGTCTTGCACACCAGGTGTCGCTGATCAAAAACCGTTCCGTTGCCACACAGAAAACGCGTGCTCTTCATTTTTCCATCTTTGACCCGATGGCACACGTGATACATCTGGCAATCGGTCTCAATGTCGGCGTAGTATCCACCATGGACTTTGTCCTCGCATGAGAAGCTGGTTTCAGGCATATCCATTTCTGAATAGGTGGGGTAAGGCTCCTAAAAAGGAAAATAAATAAATAAATAAGATATACTAGAACACCATTATAAATGTGTCCATGATTTCATCGAAATCTTTCACAAAGTGTAACGTTGAGATGTATTTGGTCTTTGTTATGCTTGAATACATAAAAAAATGATTCATACTTGAAAAGGAAATATCGTGGAAGAAAATTGATTTGGATAAGTTTCTTAACCCTTTATTTATTGACGGTACTTGAACGTACCACTTAAATCTAGCTTATATCTTTACTGTATAACAATTTTTGCTGATGGTATTCTAAAGAAAACGGATAATGTAACCCAAATAGCATGAAGTTAATATAAGCTAAAAGTAGGCTTTAAAAATGTTTCATTAATACTTAAATGAAATAAGATATTTCTGTTGATTACATTTTTTTTCTTGTCTGCAAAGGAAACTAAATTACAGGTGCAAAAATAAAGTTAAAAAATGGATGGCAACACAATTCGGTAAATAAAGAGTTAAAATAAAAAAAAATATAAAAACACTTTATGTTTAAATTTCACTAAAGTTGTCCATTATTTCATCGATATCTTTTACAAAATGTAACGTTGAGATGTTTTGAGATTTTATTGTACTTGAATTCATGAAACATGATTCAAATTCGAAAGGAAATAGTATGGAAGAAAATTGATTTGGATAAGTTTTTTAAAGCACATAATATAAAAGTACTTAACGCTGAAGTTTCTAAAACGTTAACTAAAATTTATGTAGATTATTATTTAAAAAATATTCCATAACAGAAAAATTATTTATAAATTTTTAGAATATACAGCAAATTATTTTTACAATTTAAAATTTTGACAGCTCTCTTGAATTTAGAACACTTAAAAAAACTATTCGTTTAAATACAAACAATCAGTTTAAAAATTCGCATTAATATATTCAATCCAATTTAATTATTTAAAATTTCAAATGACCTGTTTTTTTATTTACTCTCATATAGTTCAAAATCAGTGAGATAACATAAATTAATTAGCTCATATTACTAAAATTCAAATGCACGAAAAGAGTGTAATTAATCTTTAAAGCTGTTACATTTCAGTTAAACTGAAATGCAGCTGCATTCTTAACATGTCAACCATGTTAAGCAAGTTAAATGCGTTAAGTTAAATGCATTTAAAATAAATAATTTAATTTAATTTTTTAATAGAACTAAAAGACTTAAAATTGTAAAAGTATTTTGCATAAGAAAAGAAATGCAAAATAATTTTAAGTACTCTTTATTTATTTTCATTAAATATGGGTTCTTAATTACTATTTCCCTGCATTTTGTGCCTTATATCCCATTGTAGTGTTAGAGAAAATATTTATAAAGAATAAAAACTTTTAATAATAAAAAAAGAATTTGAACAAATACGCACACACACACACACACACACACACACACACACACACACACACACACACACACACACACACACACACACACACACACACACACACACACACACACACACACACACACACACA
>JAPMOQ010044256.1:2407660-2423142 GCA_026543055.1 Argiope trifasciata
CACACACACACACACACACACACACACACACACACACACACACACACGCACGCACTGATTCATATACGCAAGCACATATTCAGTTTATTATCAGGTATATCAGGTTGAAATTGGTATATATTTTTAAGATGGTGGACGAATAGATCACTTTTTAAATAATAATATTCCTTTTTTTAAAATATCAGTCAATTTGAATGATTGATTAAGAAGATTAATTGATGTAACAATTTTTGCTTAAATTATTAGTAACAATATTTTCTAAATATGACTTAAAGAGCAAAGTATGAAAAAACCAACAGTTCTTTATCAATGCATTTTTTGACTCCAATTACATAAAATGTAATTATTATTACTATTATTTTCATTATTTATACCAAGTTAACTGTTCTAAACTATATTATACCTATTACTAATGATTTACAAATTAGCCATTTGGCTCAAATTTGAATGCGTAGCGTATTCTGCATAAATTCAAACATGTTTACCACAAACAAAAAGCTTATTTTTTGAATTAATGTTATAAGTGTTGCAATAAATCATATAGACGTTTGCCTAGCATTAATTTTTTAGGAAATATAATATTTAATATTTATTTCATTTCATCCAATCACATGTTGGAAGTTACCCTTTTTTCGATTTAATTTAAAATTATAATTAATTTATTATTTAATCTGAACTTCTATTAGTATGATGGCAACAGTTTAATAAAAGCTATTTTTATCTCTTGCTCGTTTTCATTTGTTGTAAAAATTTGTTTTATCTAAAATATACAATTCAAAAATATGGTTAAAAAATTACTTTAAAAATTCTTTAAAAATAGAAACTTAAGTTATATTTTGATATACTGGAACCTTTAGAAAGCTAATTTTTAAATTTTTAACTTGATGCAAAAATTATCTTTGTGCAATAATGTTTTCGGAAATTATAGCGGAAGAACTTCAAAGTTTAGCTTAAATTTTAATTTACTCAAAATCTAATTAAAAATTCTAAAAAAGAGCTCCGAGGTGCACATTCTTGACCTACAAGGTATATATGTGCCAAATTCGGTAGCTGTAGATCAAACGATCTTGCCTGTAGAACGCCAGCACTCACATATATTGATCTGTATTATAAGTATAGATTATTAGTTTTTATTCTTAAAGGGGAGGTTTTAAAAGTAAAAATTTGTCAAAATATCCAGACAGAATTTTTGAAACCAGTTTTTTTGTCTTTTCAAATTTATCTGAAGAAAACATTTTTTCTTTCCCTCATTGCTTCTTCCAAACTAAATTACTGCAATCAATAAGAATTTCCACAGCCAGTAAAAGAGACAAATAATAATAATAAAAAAAGATCTCAATCCAAAGTCCAGTTTATGGAAAAAAAACCCATTATTTCTATTATTATTGAACTTTCTTATTTTAAATTAAAAAATGAATATTATATATATTCTTGCGCAAAAATCATTTTCTAGAAAGATCAATGTGATCTATGTTCTATGTCCAAATAGAGTTTCTGCTGGTTTTCGAACAGTATATTTTATACAAATTGGTCACATCCAGACGAAACCCATTACAGAGGCCTTTCTCTCTTTCTTCTTTATATTTCTGTAACAGTTTCTAGACGATATTTTTTACTGCTCTTTTTTACCTTTTTCGTGAAGTTCTAAATAGTTAAGTTTGTTAGTTTAGATATCATGCATTTTCCTAACGTAATATGTGAACTTTTATCAGTTCTCGAACACAGAAAATTTTCTTACGCATTGATTTTGAAAAGTATTATTAAAGGTATCAAAATTCATATTGTATCTATTTTGATTTTTATTTTAAATTTTAAAGCAGGAATTTTCTGCACATATGATATTAAAAATTCTAAAGATTGAAATTCATAATCTCTGTAGTATGCTGCAATGGTCAGTTTTATGGCCATTTTTCTAATTTCAAATACGTAAATCGTCACCACAGAAGTTTGGAAATCAGTTTTAAAAAATGAATTCATTTTTAAGCAATGACAATAATGAAACCTCGAACCTCGCGATTTAAAAATTTTTTCATTTCACACCTCCATGAAACAGAAAAAAACATTTTTGAAATTATATCTGATGCTTTTCTGTGGCCAAAGAAGAAGAAGAAAAAAAGATTTGATCTAGATCGATCAAATTTGTAAAATTCTATGATATTTTGAACTATATTTGATCTGTCTATCCGGTGGTTCGTTTAAATATATATCTATGAGCTTAAAACGGCTAAATGAATAAAATTTAATATACGGATTTAGCCTTAAAATGTAAATATTTCCCAAATTTGGTTCCAAATCCATAAAAGATCGGATAATATTCCTGTGTTTTTGCACGCAAAAAATAATTCAAGAATTCAGGATCTTAATAAATGTAATTTGATATGTCACTGTATGATTACAATTGCAATTGTTTGTCAACTTTTGGTTTCAATTAACCTTCCAGCGTTCGCGGTCGTCATACCAACAGGAAAGGTCGCGCGTATTTCCCACATACGCTATAGTAAATTGTAAATTTTCAAAAGCGTAACTATTAAAATTATATTGTAAATAGATTAGGATTAATAACTACAATCACTTTGAACATTTGTTACTTAAAATGAAGCAGAAAAAATATAAGCTTAAATTGCAATAACAATATAAAATAACCACAGGTTAACTGAATTGATTTAAAAATAATATAAATGAAATTGACGATATTTTGACAAAACAATTTCCATATGAAATATAGAACTGCAAAAATACAGAATTTATGTATAAAAAGGAAAAAGTATTGAAAGTTAGATATGAAAAGGAAGAAAATAGTTTCATTGTTATTTCATTGCAGTTTTGCAATTTGAGTAAATGCGTTTAGTGTGCTCCAAATATATAAATTTCTGGCAAATCTCACAAACAACCGAACCTCGTAATTCTTGTCCGGTTTTTTTTTGACAGGATTTTTCCCTAGTGCCGCATCTTTTACTTCTTCCATACCTAGTTCGGCTTTTTTTATTTAGCATCTTTAATTTTAGCTCACTTTTTAGAGATATGGGTGTTTTTTTAAACATTTTCTTTCGTAAGTGCATTTGCCAGTTGTCGTCAGTCTTAAACAATACGGATTTTTTTTGTAAAATAGCCCAAAATCAGATGTGACAAAAACTTACATGAACGGTCGCGCGTATCTCTAAAATACAAATATCTTATCGGCAAAGACCTATTAACACCACAAACTTACGACGACAACTAAAAATATGTCAAAAATAAGGGGACAAATAGCCAAGGACAGGCGTTCCCAGTGCCATCAGATCTAAAAGTATAAAACAAAATTCATCTATATCTCTCACATACGCGCGCCCGTTGGTAGGTTAATTGAAAGAAATGTATTTCGTGATTTCTTTCCAATTTTTTTTATTAACTGAAAACCATCGATTGACCTTTAGTCCCATCTCATCCCCCCAGGGGGGCACCTCGTAATTTAGGATGGAATTCTTTCGGAATGATGGTTGGACCCCGCCAACCCGGTGGGTACATCAATTGTATGCCCAAAATAAAACAAAATAACAAATCCACAAAAATAATGTCCACATTTCTTTAAAATCAAGTCAAATCCATTTTATTTATTGATCGAGATTGAGATCTAAAAGCTCCTACAATATTATACAGAACATTTTTAAATTTTTAATTTAAATGAAAACAATGTTGTCACTCATCACGCGCGATCTTTCAACGCCAGTTGACGTTAAGCACATATCTGACTTTCCTACGCTAGTCGGGGTAACGCAATGTAGATTAGAAATTTTTTATTTCCTTCATTCTGTTTTCTTTTAAGTTAAAAGTTCTTCATAATGAATCTGAAAGAGCGATTCATTAACAACATTTGATTTTAAATACATCAAACACAAAGAAAATCAATTGAATAGTCTGAAATAATCGGTCGAATTTTTGCTACGTCTAACCTTTTGGCTGTTGGAAAAACAATACAAAACTGTAGTCTTACTTATCTTTGGCGGCATTTCGCCACAGCTTTTTGGCGCGAAAGTTAGCTTTTGATTAATAAGAAATGAACCACTTAATGTAACGGAATTAATAGCTGTCTCTGTTCTATTCCAGACTATAATCTATCTCTGTGCTAAATTTCATTCCATTCCGTTCTGCCGTTCTGGCGTGATTGAGTAACAAACATCCATCCGAACTTTCACATTTATAATATTAAAATAGATTGTATAATGATACTCATTGAAACAATCCAAGCAGTAACTGATTAAATAAATTTTTATTATTATTAGGCATCGAATAATGAAGAGTAATTGACTTATTTTAAATAAAAAAATATTATTTCCTTATTTTATTATTAGTATCTAAAAGCTCCTTAATATATCATTTTTATTAAGGATCACGATTTTAGATTCTTAGTTTTCTCGTGTTTTCAGATTCTAACCCTCAGTTTCATAACAAAGTTAAACAAAGCGTTGCAGTTACTACATTCCATAAAAGCGTTTATTTCCCAGGAATTCGGCGCGATTAATTGTTGTTCCCTTGTGCTTTTCGATTTCACAGAAAAAATAAAACAATTTTTAATTTAACGATAGTGGCAGCACTTGAAAAGAAATTGTGGAATACAACAGAAATTTATTAGTCATTGACGCCATTTTTTTTACTAGAAATTCTTTACCAGAAATCAGCATTTAAAGAATTTTTAGAATCGTTTGCAGTGAAATATATTTTATTTTTTAAACTATTCTTTGTTAAATATAATTGTGATGTTTAATGAATGTCAGGGAGATGAAGAATTGTTCTTAATTTATTTCTAGCAGTAAATAAATGAAATCTCTCGTAATTGTACCCATAACCTCGAATTCAATTAATCTGAGTTTTCCCAAGAGATAAGACATTCCTGCTGTTAATTATTCACAAAAAATGTACTTTAATTCATTGTGGAATTTACTGAGTTAATAAATCATACTCACCGTTTACAAGGATAAAAACAAAGTATGAATAGGAATTTTAAACTGAAAGTGTTTGAAAAAAGAAATTCAATTGAAAACTATTCATAGTCGCTTAGAATTTTTGAGCATTCATATTATGAATACAATAGAAATGAAATTGATGGTACTTTTTTCTTTCCTTTGAAGATTTTTCTTTAGGGGATAAATTAGGGAGAAAAATTATATAATTTCAAAATACTCATTTTTTAAACACAAATATAAATGTGTCGGTGATTTGGTAAAATAATAGATTTTTTTTTCTTTTTAAAATTTATACAACCATTTTATTTTTTATTTGAACTATACCCACTTTTGTTTACATGTTTATGTGTAAAATATCTCATAGCATGTGTAAACATATCTTTCTATTAAAGTTTGATAGGTTTTTATTATATTTTAGATCAATTGACTAATATACATTGTAGCATTTCCTTTAAAAAAGGATACAAGTATATTTTCATTAGAGGTTTCCAGGTAAAGATAGGAAAAAAAGAACATATACCTTTTTCAAACGATGTTTTTTGTTGTTGTTTGTAATTGTAGAAATGAAATCATAAATTGTTCAAAGATTTTATGGGTTTTAATGTTTAAATACAATTTAATTCTTTAAAATTCTGTAATTACGAATAACAAAATTAATCAAAGTCACATACATACAAAACTTGAAGGAACTTGGAAAAAAATCATTTGTAGTGTAATAAAAATTATACAATTTTTGTTATTTATTGAAATTACTAAATATTTAATCGAAAGAAATCGCATTATGTGATTATAAGAAAACAATGTGAAAAAAATTACTTGAAAATAGTTACAAACTTTAAAAATGATTAACATTATATAAGTCGATACTAATGGACCTTTTGTGACAGTGTATTTGGGACCTTTGTGATGTAATGGACCTTTTGTGACTTAATTTTATAATTAAGGTATATTTTGTTGATATTTGTTAACTACTAATAAATTGGACAGATTGATGCATTTTAAGTCGATACTAATGGACATTTTGTGAGAGTGTATTTGGGATAGACAAAATTTTATAACTAAGGTATATTTTATTGATATTTGTTAATTACAAATAAATTGGACAGATTGATGCAATTTAAGTCGATACTAATGGACATTTTGTGAGAGTGTATTTGGGATAGACAAAATTTTATAATTAAGGTATACTTTATTGATATTTGTTAACTACAAATAAATTGGACAGATTGAGGAAATTTAAGTCGATACTAATGGACATTTTGTGAGAGTGTATTTGGTATAAACAAGATTTTATAATTAAGGTAAATTTTATTGATATTTGTGAACTACAAAGCAAATGGTCAATTGGCAATAATTAATATTATAACTAAGAAATTTGACTTTGTTGACAATAAAGGAAATATGAAAAGGGAAATTTAATTATACATCTTAATAGGAATGGTCTAAAATGTATTATGTATTTCAGGAGAAATGACAGAGATCAACTTTAAAGTAAAAACATAATTAATATTAAGCGTTATTAAAACGAATTTAAAACATAATGAAACATTCAAATATAAATCAAGCAAATATATTTAATACATATAAAACATAATTTTACAAATCTATTTCTAATTTTAACTATTAAACTTGTCTTTGAAGGAATGAAATATTAGTTAATTTTTTTTAAATACCATTATAATTTTTTTCAAATTGATTCCAACTAAAAATTTAAGCTTAATACATACTGATGGACAAAAAATTTAAATTAATTTTCCGATTCATATCTATTTACCGTTTATATATTTCAATCCGCTTATAAATGTAAACATTATTTTGTTTACGGATATTTATTTGAGATAACTTTAGGGTATTTTTATTCTAGTATATATTTCATTTATATATGTAAAAAATAAACTCCTGTTGTATATTTTTAAAGTATTTACTGGATAACTGATCTGCTAAGAAACTTTTTGATTTGTTAAAAATGCTGATGCGTTTTTAAACATTTTTTTATAAAAATACACTAAGCTCTAAATGCACTTAAGTAAAAAATAAATTGTTTCCAATGCATAATTCAAAATTATTGGATAAAAAGAAAAGAGATAGGAAATTGAAATACCAAACAATTTAAAAAAAACTTTGTAATTTAAAATCTCCAAATACTTATGCAAAGAATCTATAAAAAATAATTTCTAATGTCATGTTCCCTGATCATAATTTTGATCTTACGGCTTATGATGTAAATAAGGGGCTAGATAAAATATTAAAGGACTTTAAATCCAGTCTTCCTTTCATGTTACGAGTAGGAAAGGCTTCCCTTTGAAGGAAATTCCCACGCATTCCTAATTTTCTAAATGACATTTTGGCAGGGGAGTTGATCATTAAACTGAGAGGTAGAAAATCATGCTGACCGAACAGGATTACAATGCTTCTAATCTATATAAATAAAAATGAATGTTTGTCTGCTCCTTAGAGAAAGACATGATATTTATATTCACATATTATCGCAAAATACTAACAAAGGCATTGCTATGCCTCTAAATTTTACTCTGCATATTAAGGTCTAATCACATAACAAAATATCATCAGCACTTTTTGTCAGCATTTTTCCGTTTCTACCATCAAGAACCGGTCAAGCAAGTTTTTTCGGCATTGACAACTTTTTATTAACCAGTTTGACAATGCCAACGATAATGACGGAAATATTGTATTCAAACGAAATTCAACCAATCATGGAAAACTTTAAAGTCACATCACTTTCGTTGTCCTTTGCTGACGATATTTTTTAGTGCGATAAGGCGTTTAGAAAACTTTTCTTCTGCATTTTTAAAATTAGGTATCGATAGCTGATTCAGTTAATTTTACTAGACCTTTGACTTACGTGGGGGGGGGAGGTAACGAGAATGCGAAGTAAATGAGAAACACCTTTTAATGAGAATGAGAAGTAAATGAGAAACACCTTTTAATGAGAATGCGAAGTAAATGAGAAACACCTTGTTATGAGAATTAGAAGTAAATGAGAAATACCTTTTAATGAGAATGTGAAGTAAATGAGAAACACCTAGTAATGAGAATGAAAAGCTTCAAGCATGGTGGTTGGCTCTTTCCATTCTTGTGGGTATACGAAATGGGGGTTTATCGATGACGGCAAAACTTCCTTTGGGAAGGGTTGTACCGTGGCAAATGAGGGCTTTTAGGATTCAATCACAGTTCCGCCAGTGTTTCTTTTATGGTGGTCCGATCATTCAGGATTTTATTCGTATGTCTTCTGCTGGGTTCTAGTAGGCAGTCTAGACCACCGGCATGCAAAATGTATTATATTTTATTATATTTAATTTGTATATAGCACATTTTTGAAAGTGATGTAATTTTATTATAAATAGGGGTGTATAACCGCGGTGGCCTAGTAGTAAGGTCTCGGTTACGGAACAGGAGTGTTTAAGGTTCGAGGCCCGATTCCACCGAAGAACCGTCGTGTGAGGGGGTCTCTTGCTTCTTTAAATCCGTCGGGGCCAAATGTCCTCCTGCTGGTGTGGTGTGGAAGCTTAGAGAGGAGGCTCCAGTTAAGATATCGTCTTCGTCATCTGACAGTGGACCAGAATGCCGATCCAAAATAACGCTAATGTTTCTTCCAAACTGGAAGTTAATATAACTAAACTAAACTGAACTCCCTTAGAATTGGGGATTTGAGAAAGAAAGAAAGATGAGATATTGATGGCTGAAAAATGATATTATGTGAGCTCAGGTGTCTTCCTCGTCATCTGAACATGGTTCAAAATGACAAGGTCCATCCCAAAATGGCCTTAGTTATATTTTACAACGGAACGTTACAATAACTAAACTAAACCAAAACTTAAAAAAAAAACCCTATGTTCTAGAAGTCGAAATAAAAAAACATAGTTTGGCGCAGCATAGTCAACATCATGGCTCTTGTGCCAATAAAACCCAAAAAAAAAAAAAAAAAAAAAAAAAATCCAAATCCAGAAGTCGAAATATTAAATCAAAACACTGTGCCCTTCCTATCTCCATATTAAATAACATTCCAACGTCACTGATAATTTTAAATTGAGATAGATATTTACAAATTCTTTAAATTGTTGATATTTGGCACATTTGAAAATTTTTATTAAGTAACAAATAGCCCCAGTGTTGCTTTACAACGGGACGTTAATATATAACTAAACTTTATTGTAAAGAGATATTCATGTATAAATCCATTCTTCCATCGATAACGCAGATAAATTGTCGAAATGCTAATAATTTTATTTAAAAAATTGATTATCTAAACTAGATAACAATTTCTCTAAGATGTTATTATAAATTACTGATTGCAATCTGTTGATTTTTAAAACTGGAATAATTGTAAGAAAAAAAATTGTCTGAGCATTTTTTAGATGTTTTATTTAAAAAATGTATGAAGTTCTTTGATTGAAAGAATTAAGTTAATCTTATTGGACACAATCTCTCATCGAATTATCCTTTGAATAAAAATATCAAAATTAATTAAAATATTTGTTTCAATTAATCGATGATGAAAATGCAATTAGTGAAAAAATATACTCATTGCATTCTTTTCTAATTAAAATATATCGCATTCTTCTTTAAAGCAAAAGAAAAATCTTTGAGTTGAAGGACGGTGACAGACACAGATTTTAATTAAACCTATCAAATTAAACGGAAAGGTTCATTTGATCAGTAATGAATAAAGGTAAAATTAAATTAAGATTTTATTTAAAACATGAATTCTCCAAATATGTCATCGAAATGTGGGCTGCTTTGTTAAAAAATACTCTGATTGAAATGATTTTAAAAAAAGGTCTAATTTAAATAACTTTAAACGAATATTATTATTTGAAATAAAATTTTCATGTTTAATTCCATTAAAATTAACGATAATGTATGCGTATCTATCTTAATGAAATCTAAGGTTTTTTACCTTACTAAAATATTTTTAAATAACAATTTAAATTGTATACGCAGACATAATATGTGAAATATAAAAAGGTCTGGTTCAAATGATGGCATGCGAGCAATATGTTTTTATTTGCGTTAGACTATAAATATATATGTTCGATTAATCGGAAAGGTCGTTAGCATAACATGCTGTGGTGGCTTTGATACCACTTGGTCATACTGGGCCCAAATCAGCGTGCTGTTTCAAATGAAGGCAGAAGTGTACGCTATTCGTTGCGAACGGGCACCGTTAAGGTGAAAGGACGAATTGGCTTGAACACACACGACACAACCCCCTTTAGGGGGTGGCCGAACTTAACCATCCATCCGCAAGCCGGAATTGAGATCCAAATCAGAAACGGACTCATCCCTGATTCAGTACCCCCAGAGGTATCATTTGTTATGGGAACTTGGAGAACCTATTGAACGTGCCCTAACTACTATGAGCCAACACGGCCGTCTTTGGCCGAGACGAGGACAGAACTCGCTACTTTTCGGTTACGAGACTGATGCTCTACTAACCAGGCTACCGCGACCCTAACTTCGTTTTATATTAAATATTATTTATTTTGGTGTTTGCTATTATTGCCTTTTAATAAATGTTTTTTTTTCCTCTAAGATTAGATTATTATTACAACAAAAACATCATTTATTCTAATCAAAAAGTAGTTTATCCCCTCATAAACAAAGCTATATCTGTGAAAATTTTGAAAAATACTACTATTGTATTAAAAATAAAGATCAGGTTATTAGAATGCCATATACATTTGCTTGACTACATGAACTCCAGAAAATAATACAAGCATCTCAATTCTTATCGAATAGTGCAACAAAGGATGACTTTTTATTTTAAGAAGTTGTAAACACAATATTAAATTTATTATTAAAAGTCATTTACAGGAATGATACTTGCTTTTTATTCAAATAGATTTATTATATATGTTATAAAAATGTACAAATGCAAAAATGTACAACGACTTTTATATAAACAAATTATTCGTTTAAAAAATGTACGAATTCGTATTAAAAATGCACAAATTTTTAAATAGTTACGGAAATATATGTGGACATTACGGAAATGTATGTATAATCGCTACGGTTTCCGAAGTAACGTAACATGATAGCAATTCTTAAAGTATTGGGTTTTTGTACTTTATTTTCTAATATTTGAAATTATTTCCTTCTTTTCAGTGACATGGAAATTTCCAATACAGAAAAACAAGACTAACGTAAAGAAAAAGGATACCATTAAAAAAACCGATAATTAAAAGTTGCAAAAGAATAACAAAAAATATTTTGGTTTTTAGAGCTCTGTGGAGTGAAATGTATTACAGAATGGAAATAGGAAAAAATATTTTTCTGTTATTGTTTTATTTTTGTTATAAAATTTTAATTATATTAAAATAAGTGTAAAAGAAAAGTAATATTTCTATTGAGAATAAGATAATTGGAATTTTGCAATGTCTTAACTTAACGAAAAAAAATTAAAAAATAATAAATTTTCTTATGGAGAACGACTAATAAGAAAAGCAGTGCAAAACAGCATAACAAATAATTATGTTTTATAAATCATTTTCATATTACTAAGGAACTATATACTTTTGAATCTGCATATTGAATATTTTTTTAATTATTTGATCATGCTTCTTCAGTTGTTTTATATTATTTACTGTACATTTCTGTTAGTATCTGAGTAATATTATTTTAATTTTGTTTGTATTTGTGTATTTACTTGTTTCCTCCATTTTCCTCTGCATTTGTGCCTATGTCCTTGTATTTGAAATTTGTCCTCCTATCATTTGTGATCTTACATCTGCAAGCCTTGTGGTATACTTTTTGCCACACAAACAGTCTATAATTAGAGAAACAAAAAAATGCAAAAGACTCTGACAGAAAAATTAATAAGGAATAAAAGACATTTAATTACAAAATAAATGCTTTCCAATTTCCTTTTACACCTTGTATATTTTTGATGATTTAATTCTTTAGTCATGGAATTCTTTTAGAAAGCAATTTAATAATCTTTTTTTCACCAGAAAAGGCAATTTGTTTTATATTATAAGTTCCTAATTTAAACATTTATAGATCACATTAACGTAACTGATGGTGAAGCAGATGTATTTTTTATAACTAAATATGTTTGATTTGATATATGCCCAACTAGTTCATAAAAACATCGACTTTTATTGAGAGATTTTATAAATTCTTTTTCTACTGAAGACTAATTACTCGCCATTTTGGATTGGTTTGGATAATGAAAGTTTTAATCATTTTCCAATAAAGAAATAACCAATCATAGTTGGGGAAAATGTTTGTGTTAAATTAATAAGTATGACATGTATTAACACTATTAAGTAAATTAGTTATTATTTGATGAAAAAATAAATCAAACTCAAAATAGTAAGCGCGAATATCTAAATAAATTTTCTTATTATGCCATTATTAAATAATGGGCTGCCGCAAAATCCTTTTGTTGTAAATGCTGAAGAAAAACTGTTTGACATTAATGCTTTTAAAAAAAGGCCCAATTATTGATTTTATATTAATGAGGGGATGAATGTATTTTCTCTTAATAACTGTATTGTTCATAAAACCAATGAGGTATAAAACATTTTTTCGATATTTGGTTATAGTTTATTTTTTATCTCATTACTAATTATATAGATTTTATTATATAAAGCGCAAATTTATAATTATTCAGCAAGTTTCAAGATAGTAAATTTAGAATCTAAAATGGATCACTCATTCCTAAAAAATATATTAAAAATATCCTATTTATTAAAATTAACAGTGGTCAAAAAATATAAATTTGTTCTCTCTTTCTCTCTGTATATATATATATATATATATAATTTTATATATATAAATATATATATAATTTTATATATATAATTTTCTTATCTTTTAAAAATATAAAACCTTTTTGTTATTATTTATAACAAAGCAAATCTTCTTCCTCAATTTTACTTTGGATAATATTTAGGTATTCGAAAAATTGCTTCCCCACATAATTATTGTCTGCATTACAGGTAACGAATCTAAATTTTATTGTTTTTTTATGAAATTTAACTGTTGGGAACCAATAGGGATACATTAAAGAGCATATACATTTTCCAGCATAAAAATACAATTCCTATTTCATCAGGTCGCTTTCATTAACTAGAATAATCTATGTTTACTGAAAAAACAGGCAATAAAAGACATTATCTTTATCTATTAGGAATCTTTACGCAAATTACTATTTATTATTTAATTAAACACACATCACAGCAAAAAAGTGCTATTTTAAATATAATTTTCAGAAAAATTTCACTTCTGATAATTACTTCCGTAAAAAATAATTAAGACAAGATGAAAATATATTTATTATATTGTTTTTGCAATATCAAATTCCTAATTAAAAGATTATTATGAAGAAAGACAGAATATAATATATGAAAGATAAGGAATCTTAAAAGTAATTAAATAAATAAAATGAAGCATGAAATGATTTTTCTTTTAGCAACCAAACATAATAAAGTTTTGTTCCATATAAAAAATCAAGAAAAATTTCTTCAAACTAATAATCCGAATTTATTCGTCATTAAATAAACAACAATTGAAAAAAGTATATAGAGAAAATTTTAAATAAAAATAAAGAAATTATTTAATGAAAAATTGCTCTGGGAAAAATATACTTACATTTATTTGCTTCATAAAGCATATGCTTGAGATATTAAGACTATAAAATCAATTTATTATAGAATTTCAATTTATTTTGGTTTCACAAACATTACCAATAAAAATATTTTGTTTTTGTTTACGCTACAACTTATGATTTATTACATTGATAAAGTCCTAAATAATTTTAAAAATATTCAACTCATGAAAAATAAAAAAATGACATTTTCAGACTATAAACTGATTAATTGAATTCATAGATAGCGTTATAAATTAATGAGTATCCATTTATTAACTACATATAATGAATTACTGTCCCTGTACTTTTTAACATTCAAAATACCGATAATTATTTTTCATGTAGAAAATAATGCTTCATTTCTTTGAAAGGTCAAAAAAAGTTAAATATTGATTATTGATAAAATATTTCTTTAAAAGTAAAATAATCAATGACCTATAAACTTCAAGAATTTTATAATCACTTTTTAAAATTTTGTTTTTGTCATTTAATTAAAAGTCATCTCATTTTTCTTTCCCTTTTAAGAACTGTGGAACACAATCAAGATAATAATTAATCATTCTGAATTCTTCTAAAGTTAAATTCTCTGTAAAGCAGGCAAGTGAATTTCACGCTTTTCTTAACAATTTGAGTCGAATTTCGGAAGCGATGACAAGAGTTTTATTGCATGGGAAACTGAGTATCTAAAGCTGTGATCGTCTGAAAAGATGTAATATTAATTAGAGTTCAGTATATAGTATAGTATATATATTGCATTTAGTGTATATGGATGGATATTGCATTTCAGATAAAACAAATCAATCTAGTTAATTTTTCATTGAAGAATACTTAAACAAAGAATTGCAGTAAGCAGAATAAGAAAAGTAAATATGAAATTTACGGTCACAAATTTCAAGTTATCATGTGAGAACATTGATTTTTAAGTCATTTTTTGCCTTAATCAATGTAAGGCATTAACCAGTAAAACCGGTTAGAAATAAACATGAGACTTTTCCATCTCCTCCGTCTTCTCTCTCTCTCTCCTGAGATAATAGAACAGGGTTATTGGCATGGTAAAATTATGGAACCTATATAAATAAAAATGAATGTTTATTTCTTATACACTACTGTAACTCTCATCCGATTGCGATGAAACTTTGAATACTTAATGCTTTCACTTATTTGTTTCTTCTGAAGATGGAAAAATAAAACAAAATATTGCCTGCCCTAAAGTCTTGAACAATAAAGTTTAAAAAATAGAATTAATATTACCAGCGGGTGACCGAGCTCCGCCCAGAGAAAACAGGTATCGAAGCTAACTCGAAGATTTAAATTTTCAATTGTGATTTATCAAAACAATACATGCCATAAGAAAATTTGTGAAACCATTGGTGAAAAGATAACCGGTTAAAGTGCACCATTGTAAACTATTCTAAACAAAGTTAGAGTTTGGAAAGGATTCTATACAAAGGTAAAGTTTGAAAAGTCATAGGAAATAAAATGTAATTGATAACAAAAAATTATACAATTAAAGAAATGGTACAAAGTGAGCAGTGTAAAGATTGAAGTGTGTTGAAGTTCAATATGGCAGCACGTTACCGCATGAAACCTATTAGGCAATAGACAAAGAAAATTTAAGTGCTGCCATCTATAGCCATTATGGCGAACTAAAAAAGTTTGAAAATATCCTACCTGTAACTCCGAACTGCTCGACCGTAGCGCTTCAAAACTGGCGCCAATCGATTCCTCGTGGCCAAAAACCCCAGACCCCCAAGTTTACCGGAGTTTATTAATTCTGGGGCGATTTTCGACTTGGCAACCATTCCTCGTATTATAGTATTAGATTTAAGCCTCTCTTTTATATATCTGTCAATTTCAATGAATGTATTCATTTCCTATACGAAAATAAATATTATTCTTTCTATCATTTCTAATTAAAGAAGACAGTT
>JAPMOQ010044256.1:2425445-2441768 GCA_026543055.1 Argiope trifasciata
ACTTGGAGTTCTTTCAGACTGGTAAGGAAAGAAACTATTTATTGTATCGCCTGATTCGTTTAATATTCGTACGGTATTCTCAAGTTTAATAATAAAAAATGGGATTAAAATATTTTCTTTTAAAATTGATTAAACATAGAAAGTATATTAATACCAAAAAATCGTTAATACAGTTGAAAAGATAATTTTTGAATATTAAGATGGTGGAAAATTATTTGTACTTCTTTATTTTTGGTAGTTACTTCGAAAAATACTGAAATTTAATTAAAATTAAAAAAAACTCAAAACTTTCTTGCATAATCTTAATAAAGTTACCTTTGAGAATGACCTGCATGACATTTGCGGACTATAGCTATAAAATATTACCCTTTAACTTAGATTCAGCATTTCTACAGAATCTAATGTCTCCTTGGCGAGTTATTTGGAGATGAATCCTTTTTATATAGATACTGTTGAGATTCGATTTTTTTTTTAAATTAGATAACTATAACTATTTCGTAGGTGTAAACAATACAGTGACCAAGTTTCATCGCAATCGGATGAACGGTTCAGGAAGGCATTAGAGATATGCAGACAAACAATTTTTTTTATTTATATAGATTTTCGGGATTTTTTTACAGCGAAAAAATGTATTGAACTATTTTATTTTCTGGAAATAAATATAATTCAATGCTCATATAAACTCAGAAACTGGCTGTAATATCGTGGCTTTAGATATTTCATCTGGATCCAAATTTAGTATTGTAATTTTAATGAAATAAATTTTTAAAATGATTCCAATTTTAAATTAAACATATTAATTTTGTTTAAAGTGATTTCCTCTTTTAACCCATCTTATAACAAAAAACATAGTACAATAATATTTAAATAAATTATATTATTCATTGCATGTTTATCTCTTGAATTTATATTTCAAGACAATACTCAAGTCTCAAAGAAGAAGAAAAAATGTATCTTAATTTATAAATCATTTTCAAACTTAGAATAAATAATTTTGAAATATCCTCTACTTAACAATTTCAAATCAGCTATTATGTGCCAAATAATCTTTGACAATTCAAATTGAAATATAAAAATAATTTAAATCGAGAGATTTAATACGATGCATTTCCAATATATATGTATATTCCATAATAAAAAAAATTATCAGCATAATTTCTCTAATATTCATTTCCAAAATTAATCCTTGCTTATTTAAAACACTACAAATTTTGATCACTGGAATTATTCTGATTTAATTGCATATGTTGAATATTTCTGTCTAAAAATGCATGAAAATAGAGTCAGAAATCTTAATACTGATTATTTTTATGTATATGTTTTAATCCTGTACAATTATGTTATTCATAAAATTATATTTTTAAATGATACGTCTAATCTATGAACATTACAAAATATCGAGAAAGAAAACTTATTTTATGAGATTATTTCGCAAATATGCTCAGCTTTTTAATTATTCTCACATTTCATTCATTTCAGAATAAATGAAAATGAACGAAAGAATTTAGTAATGTGGGAATTTACGCTTCTCATTATTTCTTTATTGAAATGAAAGAGAATACCGACATCTCTCAACTTATTCTTTCATATATACGTAAACATTTAGCAAAGATATAAAATTACAGAGTTTTTCTTGTATAATTGAAAGATGAAAGCCTAATTTTGGAAGTGTAATTATTCCGCCGGTGAAATAGTGACACATTTCTAATTAGAAGATTTACTGCTTTTTTTAAAATTAAGTTAAAAATAACAAGGAAAAATTAATTAAATTCATATTCCAGGATACGTAGATGCATCTTACTTAAAGAATAAAATAAATTAAGATTTAAAATATTTTTTAAATCAGGAAACAGCAATTAATTCTTAAAATAAATCATTGGCATCTACATACAAGCACTCTAATAAAAGAAATATGTAATTGAAATATCATGGGATAAATTTAACACCGAAATATAAGATTAAAGGTATCCAACTAAGTTGAAAACACTAGTTATCGAATACAACGGCGATTTTTTTGTTTCCATTTCCAAAATAGGTTTTTATTTTATTTATTTATTTATTTATTTTCAAAAAGAAAAGTTTGACCTATCATCCAGATGAAGTTAAACATATTTTTCAGCTAAAGGTTTTCTTTAACTTTGATTTTCACAAAATATTAATTTTTGTAAAAATTATCCACCGTTAACATGATATATCAATAACTAAAAGAAGTGTTTATATAAAAATTTCCTCGAATGTTTGAAATAATACTGGCAATGAAAGGGACCAAAAGTTTTGTCGTTGGTGAGATACTTTTTCATTTATAGGTGTTCTTAGAAAAATTAAGTTGTGAATTTATGAAAAAAGTGCATACATACGTATATTTTTACCCATAACTTCTTTGCATCTCAATATTTAAAAAATATTTTAGTTCATTTCACTCAGTATTGTAGTCTATGACTTGTATGCAAAAATAAATAGGATTGCTGCTTTGCAATTTTCTGTAGAGTGTTAATCGTTTTGGTTACATTTCATTAAAATTTGCTACAAATTTTCCTATTCCTTAAAACATATTATATTTTCAAATACCTTTTTGTATCTATAGTGTTTATTATTGACAAGACATTTAAAAAGTCATAAATAGTTTTTAAAAATCCAATTTTTCAAAAAATCTTCTTTGAACATAGTCGGATACCTTAAAGATAGAAAAAGTTTTACTTTTTGAAAACCTAATTCTTTTCTAATATAGATATTGTAAAGTTATGACATGTGTGGATGGTTTCAATTATTTAAAAAAAAATACTTGGAGACAAACTGTTGTTTTCATGAATTGTTCTTGCTTAATTGAAAGAATGATTCATTAATCATGCCACTTCTTGAATTTATAAATTTAGAACTTTCAGAATAATAAGTAACAAATATGGTTTTTCCCAGAATATACACAATTATTAAACTCGCGATTATAATAATATAAATCCAAAAAAAAAAATTTTTATTTTATTTTCAGCTTAAAATAAATGAAGGATAATTTTTTTCTATCTTGATAATCATTGAATGCAATAATTGTTTTTCGCAAATACATGTTTAAAAATGAACTTTATTTAAAATAATTCAAAAATTATGTCAAGCGCTGATCTTGAATTAAGAATTTTTAGGAAATAAAATATCAATAAATGATAATTTTAACTCATTTTTCTAATATGTAATACTCTAAAATCATTTTTCTAATTTCGTTTATGTCTTTAAATTAAGTTGTAGCTTTTTAAGCACTTTTAGGAGTTACAAATAACATCTTCAAGACGGTAAATAATTACACTATTTTATTCTCAGAGAGAGAACTCTTTCGTAAGATATTAGGGAATTGCAAATTTCGTTAAACCATTTGACTTGAGTTTTTAAAGTGATTCATCTAATTATATAGTAGAATTAATGTGTAAAATTGCGTAAGAACATATGGTATTAATGAGAGAAAAATAGAAGACATTTTTAGAAGACATTTTAAGATCTTAGATAAAAACTAGTCTAGTCGATGTTTCCATTTTTATTTGATGAATAGATCATAAATATTCAATTGAATATAATTGACATACTAATTTAACAAACGATTTTGAATCTATAATTTTGTTATTTCTGAAGAATACATTTTTGAATCTTTTTTTAAGAATAAATATTCAAAACAGTAGCTAATGATTTTTTCCTATTTATAGCAGCTTATTTCTTTAATTTATATTTCCTGTTCCTAATTTTTATACTGTTAGAATATTTCTATTCTATTTCTATTACTCATTTCTAGTTTTAGAATACTCCTTATACAAGAAATAATTTGTTAGCAATAGCATTTTAAATATTATGCATTGATGCAATTTTTTTTCTTGCAAAGGAAAATATTAATATTTTTATTAATTAAATCATTGCATGATTCGTATTTGAATTTAGGTTGGATTCTAATAATATTTGCAACTTTACTTTTTTTATTAATATAAGATGGTTTTAAACTTAGTAATTTTTATTAAATTCTAATTTTTTAAAATGATTCATTTGAAATTTTATGATAAACTTTGGATACTTTGAAACAATAAAACCATTACAATTAATAAAGTACCGTGTATCCTTTCAATTAAAGTGAATTTTCCTAATGTTCAAATGAAATAAAGTATATTCAAATTTCATAGAAGATCTTCATAGTATTTTAAATTTACTAGTATTTGCTTAAAACCGAATTTAAATCTTAAGATTTCTACTTTAAATAGCTTTCATGAAATACCGTCATTTTTTAAACTGCCATGAAGTTAATATTTTAAAAGTTTTTAAGCAAATCTAAATTTTTGTGATCATATTTTCAACATGAATTTTGAAATTAATGATTTTTCTATAGAATTATATTTTTAGAAGCGAGTAAGACTATGCTTGTTTGATTAAAGAAATGTATGCAATATTTTTGTTTTCTTTAAACACTCCAATGTTCTAATATATGGTAAGAAAATTGAAAAATACTAAGAATATTTCTTAAAAATAACATTTAATTATTCTTTCATAAATAATGCCTTAATATTTATTAATAATATTAGCAATTAATTTATTTCTATGAATTTCAAATTTAGATGGCATTTTGAAAATTGAAAAAAAATGTTTTAACTTTAAAATTTTAAATCTTTTTTCAAAAAATAGCGCTTTTGTTTTGTCACAATTTGTTCAGCAAAATTAGTTCATATGATTTTTTTGGAAAAAACAATAGCCTTAGAGAAATAAAAAAAGCAAAAAATTATATTTTCGGAAGCGAGTAAGATTCTGCTTGTCTGATTAAGGAAATATATGCAATATTTTTGTTTTCCTTAAACACTCCAACGTTCTAATATATGGAAATAAAGCAACGTTCTAATATAAGAAAATTCGAAAATATTAAGAACATTACTTAAAAAAATTCATTATGCTTTCATAAACAATTCCTTAATATTCATTAATAACATTAACAATTGATTCCTTTATATAAATTTCGAATTTAGAAGGCATTTTGAGAACTGAAAAAAAAATATTTCTTCTTTAAAATTCAAAAACTTAAAAAAAAAAAATAGAATTTTTTTTTACCACTATTAGTTTAAAAAAATTTTTCCCCCAAAAAAATTTTTTTAAAAAAAAAAAAAAAAAAAAAAAAAAAAGATAGCTTAGACGAAATAAAAAAACTCATCAAAAAGATCTTTTTTTTGTCAGATTTTCAGCAAATTATTAATATCTCTAAACTATTGTTTCGATAAAAAATTATTTCTTAAAAATAAAAAAGCCTTATATTTCATAAGGTACACAAAAGAGAAAAGGAATTTCAAAATGGATTTGTGCAACAGCAGCAGAAGGTTCCCAACTTCCGTTGCATTTCAAAATTTTTATGAAGTTTTGGTTCATTTCATTCATCAATGCATTCTGTAACTCGTGTGGAAAGGAAATAGGATTTTTGCATTACAATTTTGTGTAGTGTTAAGCGTTTTGGTTCAATTTCATTAAAACTTATTACAAATTTTACTATTTCTCAAAATATATTATCTTTTCAAATAATTGTGTTGTATTTATGATATTTTGTATTATAATAGACAACACATCTAAATACCACAATTTTAAATAGTCTTTGAAAAATCCAATTTTTTTTAAAAAAATTCTTTTGAACGTAGTCGAATACCTTAAACACTTCAACTTTCTAAGTTATGGAAAAAAAATTCAAAAATATAACGAATATTATTTTTAAAAAAAATTTCATTATGCTTTCTTAAATAATGACTTAATATTTACTAATAATATTAGCAATTGATTCTTTTATATGAATTCCAAATTTAAATGCCATTTAGAAAACTGAAAAAAATTTCCTTTTTTAAAAGTCTAAAACTTCTTTAAAAAAAAATAGAACTTTTGTTTTGTTACAATTTGCTCCCTAAAATTAGTTAATCTGAAATATTTTTTTAAAGAAACGATAGCCTTCGATAAATAAATAAAAAAAACGCCAAAAATATCTAGTTTCTTGTCAGATTTTCAGCAAATTAATAATATCTATAAAAATGTTGCTTCGTAAAAAAATATTTTTTAAAAATAAAAAAAGCCTTATATTTCATAAGGCATCCAACAAAAAGGAATTTAAGAATGGACTTGTGCATTTACAACAGCAATCAGAAGACTTCCAACTTCCGTAAAGAAATGAAGACGGCGACCAAAATAACAACACACTCAATTTATGGCTCGAAAACCGATGAAAGAAAGAGTCATATGAAATATGATGTATAATAATGTTCCGGGAGAGTAAGGAAAAAAGACGAAAAACGTTTCAGTAACGACCTTCATCCGGCTACGACCATTTTGTGTGAAATATACCGCTCGACGACCTATAAAAGCATAGTTCGAATTCGAACTTTATGAAATTCTGTCTTTCCGGAAAGTAATGTTCTATCTTACGGAAGGGTTGAGGACATTCATTTTAAAATTTAATGTTCGGAAGCCCGAGTAAAATGAAAGCCCCCGTCTTATTTTACGAACTTTAACTGGATTTATGCTCTTTAATCACAGTTATTCGAGTGTTTATTGGCCGTGGACGTATCAGCCGTTCGAGGAACGCGTGTTTGGATGGATGAAAAGTATACAAAGAAATTGAACGAGTACCTCTAGATTAATGTTACTCAGTACAGTGATAACATTGATATTATGGAACCTAATTTTCATTTCGTTAATTAGTCGGCGTAATGGCATAATGTTTGCTTGCCTTTCCCGTGATAAATATATTGACTTAAATAAAAGAAGCTTTTTTCGGTTGTATTAAATCCATCAGAATTTTAGGAAACAGTATAGGCGTAAAATCTTCTAACATGAGACAAAAAGAAGCTGTAATTACAAAGCATATATGTCTACTTTCATTCAGGGAAAAGTATAAAAGTACTGTGTAAATCCAAATGTCATTAAAATAATGAGTAGCGTATCATCCCCGTGATCTGGGCGTCCCGGTTCGGACAGGGCTGTTTTATCTGTGAGATGTATGAATGTGTCCCCTGTAAAAAGGGGCTGTGCATGCGAATGTGTGTGTCACCTTCATTTGAGCTAGAGGTCAGACTTCTGCCCTCTGGGTGATCAGGGGTCTTTACCCTCAGAAGCTACTGCACCCCCTTTCCATGGAAACATGGACACGACATCATCATCATTTCATTAATTACTATTTTAATTTGAAATATCATAGAATTTAATAAAAATTTGATAAAGAGAAAGGTTAAAACTAAAATAAAGGAATAGCATTTTGAATCAATTATTTATTTTTCTTGTTTTCTAGTTTGTTTGATTAATGAAGAATAAAATAAGGTAACAAAAATTTAAAAACCTTTAGATGTATGATAGGAAAAAAAAAAGAGATTTTTTTCAGTATTCTTTTCTTAAGATGAGTTTCAGTTCTCTTAAACTAATCAAATTAAATAGGTAAATTTAAATGCAAATATAATTCCGTTTTTAAAATTCTTGAAGTGAAATCTAACAAATTTTTTGCAAACTTTTCTTGACTTATTTATGTTCGTAAATCATTTTTTTTGTGTATGTTCACGCGATATTTGTCACGTTATATGGCAAACATTAATACAATAAAATGAAATTCTGATATTCTTTTAACTCAAAAGGTCGGTTGAATTTGGTTAAATTTTTTCCTATGGTTGTTTTTTCTATGTGCTTTGTAATTTGTGTTGAATTTTGTATTATAAATAGGGTTATCAAAAATGCTTGTTATATATATATTTTTATTTTTAAATGTTTGAGTAGGAAAAATGGCAAGTGTTGTCAATAAAAGATTAAATTGCTCTCCTTCATTTTACTCGAATGAGTTCGAACTTCAATGTTTTTATTTATTTTTTCTTTTTTACTTATAATCTGCCAAATCACTGAATCAATGTTTTTTTTTTTTTTTTGAAAAGTTATGAATAGTTTTATTTTGATATTTTAATTTTTTAGAAAAATGAATTTTTGCTAATGTTTTTTTGAAAGTAAGATAGATTTTGAAAAATAAAAATAACATTTCTAAATAAATAAGTCATAATTTTTCAAATAGCTCAAAATAGGAACACAATGATTGCTAGAGAGTCGTATTAAATAGTAGGGAGTCGTTAAGGTGTTTAGTAAAAAGTATGAATTAAGTTATTCATTCACAGATTAAATTACACTTAAAAGTTGTGAATAATTGAAAGAGGTATTTTTAAGATACATTTAAGTACATGAATCAAAGCATGCTGCATATGCCATCTTTAGATATTAACTGAGTGGGCGCTGTCTCTGACCGAATGATTAATACTACAAGAGCGTAGCTTTAATGGACTATTTATAGACAAATGCAGAAAATTAATTTACAAATTCGAATGCTGCAATTTCAGTTCATTTATTATCATAATAATAAATATTTATTGACAAAGGCAGCAAATTTAATTTTTAATTTTGGAAGAAAAAGCAGAAACGGAGTTTTGAACAAATCTACTAAGTGAAAACGGACAACTATATAATAGAAATTCATATTGCACCGCTATTCATTACTATATAAATTTAATTAAATACTCTATTTGTGGATAAACGAAGCAAATTTAAATTGTAATATTACAATAAAAAGTAAAAATGACATTTTGAACGCAATAAAGTAAGTGAAAATGAGAAGGATGCAATGGAATTATTTTCTTCTATAAATTTATTTTAATTTACTTATTATTATTATTTTCTTTTCTTTTTATTATATTATTATTATTATTTTCTTTTTTGTTATTATCTTTTTGTTATTATTATTAATTATTTTCTTTTTTTCTTTCTTTATATTCTATGTATTTATATACATATAATTTATTAACAATTATTTTTATAGTTATTTATTTATTATTGGTGATTGTGTCTAATGAAAATCATAATAATTTGTTGTGTCTTTATAGTGATTATTTTTAACTTTTACTTATTTTGAAAATAAAACCGACTTTATTGCTTTCCTATAAAACAAAATGAAATATTACAAGAGGAAATAAATAACATTCACATTATAAATTCAACATAAGTTATGCATTTTAGATATTTATTATATTTCTTGGAGAAAAATCTGTAAATCAAAATTGGCATGAATTATGCTTATCTCTATGCAAATATTTTTGTATTTTTATTAATTAATCAAAATTACAATGAAATATTTGTTTCCAACGATGGTGATTTATTTCAAAAAATTGGAGACAAAATTGATTAGTATTAAACATTAATATAATTTAAAATTTTATAGTATAAAAATGTAATTATGATTCGTTAATAACTATAATATTAAATAAATGATTATTACTCTTAAACTCAAACACATTTCTTCAATTATTTTTCATAGCTAGTTATTTTTACTAATTATTCATCAACGGATAGTATGAACGTTAAAAAGGATATTAAGTGATCACTTTTTTGAAACTATATAGTTAAAAAATGAATATTTCTTTTGAATATAGTCTTTTTTATATCATTATAATAAATATTTCAACCAAAACAATATCACAATATTGTTTTATTGCAGTAGTTCGAATTAGAATTTTAACAGTAGTTTTAATGTCATTTATGATGCTTTAAAATAAGTTGGTGTTCCTATGAAAAATACCTTTAAAATATCGAATTCTGTTAACTCACATAATTTTACCTTCAAATTGTCTGTCATTATACAAGATGTGACAAGCGTTATATTTCCTTCGCGATATAAATACATCAAATATGATCAAAAATATAGAAAGGTTTTGAATTTATATATCTTAGTATTTATGCATATATCATAGTATATATTTGGTATTGGAGGCCCTTAGGGTACCGGCATGATTTGAGTTATTTCTATTTCACAGAAATACAATAATGATGTGCAATTTCTTCGATGATGTACTTAAACTATATAAATAAAAATGAATGTTTGTCTGTATGTCCCTTCTACCTTCATGAACCGTTCATCCGATGGCGATGAAACTTGTTCAGTTTATTATTTACACATACGGGATGGTTATAGGAATAGCACAACTATCTAAAATTAAGTAAAAAATTTCAAATTCCAACCACATCTATTTTTTAAGGATAAGTCTCCAAATATCTCACCGAGGAGACAATAGGTTCTGTAAAATTGATAAATCTAAGTTAAAGGTAAATATTTTGAATCTCTAGTACGTAAATGCCATGCAAGCTATTCTCAGAGGCCTCAACTTTATCACAGATTATGCGAGAAAATTTTGGGAAGACCAATCCTGGATGTTTTAAATTTTAATTAAATTTTAGCCTTTTTCTCAGTATCAAAAATATTGTAGTACAAATAATTTTGGACCATCCTAATTTTCAAAAATTATCTTTTCAATAATAGGAAAGATTTTATGGTATAAATATATTTTCTACGCTTAATCAATTTTAAAAGGAAATATTTTAATCACATTTTATAAATTTAAATTTGAGAATTCTGAAAGAATATTAAACGAATCACGAGATACAATAAATAGGATTTTTTTATTACCATTCTGAAAGAACACCACGTTTTACAATTCTGAAAGAATACTCGAATTTAATATATAAAAGTGAATATTTGTTTGTTCGTATATTATATACCATTGAATCGTTCATCCTATTTCGTTAAATCATTGTCAAATTATTGATTTATTACACTTAATATTATTTTTTTGGCGACAGCAATGCTCCGGGTACCAGCTAGTACTTATATAAATTTTAGTAAAACGTAGATGTAAGGGTGTTAGATTTCAGATATTAGAAAACCATTAAAAGTTTCTTTTTCTTGAGTAAAATCCTTAAAGGCAAATATCAATTGCCTTCGTTTGCGAGAAAATCTTTGTAACATATAACTAAATAAGTATCAGACGGAATATGAAAATTTTCTTTATTTGAGCCATTTTTTGAATAATTCCTTTAAAATATATTAAATATACAGCTTTTTATGTGGATTGTTGACTGATTTGGAGGACACAATTAAATTGTGGTATAAGTTATGAATCCATGATGATTGAAGTGTGATGTAATATTATTTGCAACATTATATTTTTGACTCAAACAATAATAAATAAAATTCTTTACTTTATTAAAAGTTTAATTCCGTTTAGAAATATATTCATCATTTCAGAGGTTTAGAGATTTGTTGTTGAACACGATTGCTGATGTTTACACGGATATTAACGATTCAGTTGGTATAATGAAAGTCAGAAACTAAACTTCTAACTAGAAATGATAATTTTTTGAGAGTATGATTCAATGTTTGGAAAAAATATGGACCTATAGAAAGAAAGAAAGTTTGTTGTGTAATATGTTTGTATGTTTGACGAAGAAAGAAAGAAAATTGTGTGGTACAATACCATTTCTGAGTTTCGTTTTAATATTTTATTTTTAGGGACATACATGCAATATTGTAACGTAATGAAAAATTTAAACAAATGAGTGAGGTGCTCAATTAAAAGCTCAAAGCTCAATTGTACTGTTTACATTAATATTTCCGTCAATTAATAATTAAATAGGAAAGAAGTTTCAATGTCTTTTTGTAAATAAATTGAAAATGGGTAGTTAATCACTTTATAATTTTTTTAGTTTATTCTTTTCTGCACATTCATTAATATTGCATCTTTTGCACCCCATCACAATTTTAGGTATTTAGAGTCTCCCACAACAAAACTCAATTCATCACTTCCGGTATTTGACGCAAATTGCTAAACAAAGCGCGGAATTTACTATCTTCGCCACAAAAGCATCCACTCCGAAGGAATTCCTCGTGATTAATTATTATCTTGATTGTGTTTCATGACTCATCATTGGAAAGAAAAAAAAATGCAACTTTTAATTTAATGACAAGAGCAGCGTTTGAAAAATAATCCTAGTGGAAAGCATTTGACTCGTTTATTAGTTATGTTCATTTCTTCTGCTAGAAATTCTTTGACTCTAAATCGTATTTAAACAATTTTTAGAGGCTCTTTCCCAAATTAAAAAAGGAAAATGATTTTAAAGAATTCCATGTGAAATAATTATTAAACGCAATGGAAGTCAAGAAATAAAAGAATTATTATTTATTTATTTCAAGTGCAAAATGACATAAATCCCTTGAAATTGAACACCAACAGTGAATTCAATTTATTTCTTTTTCCCAAGAGATTAGATATTATTTCGAAAATGTTCTTTAAATCAACTTGGAAATTTAGTGAATTAATAAATCATACTTAATATAACAAAGGGAACTAAATATAAATGCTGTATTCAAACTGCAAGTGTTTTGAAAAAAAAATGATGTCGATTCACACTCGCGTATAATTTTGAAAAAATAAGTGATAAAAATAACTGTTATCGGAAAAGTAAACAGTTGAATATTACCTGATATATTTTTGTCATTAAATTTCAGTATTAACTGTTTTAATAACGCAGTATTTTTAAATAAAAGAGGACGCTTGCTGGTAATCTCTTACAAGATTTGAATATTATTTTCTGCTAAAATATGATAATTCTTTTATCTTAATTCCCAGTGAGTAATAATCTCTCACACAATCGAATACGTTCTGTTTTAATTTAAAGACGACCGTTTAATCTCTTAATAGAAAACTTAAAGTTCTAGAAAATATATACTAATTCAAATTTTTGATTCATTTAAAACAATAATTTTACAATTCCATACTTGTCATAAAACATCAAATATCTTTGGAAGAGTGTGTGATAATATAAATATATTTTTTTTATTAAAATTTGAGAATTTTTAAGAAGTATTGATAAGATAATTTTCTTTAATTGTTTTCCATATAAATAATATGAATGCCTTTGTATCTCTCTAATAGAAATATATATATTTCTACGTATGAAATAATTTTTCTAGATATACGATATGCCTTAAAAATGTTTTTTTTTGTGTGTGTGTGATTCATAAAGAAATATTAGTCATTTTCTACATATGAAATAATTTTTTAATATAGATAATATGTCTAGTACAATAGTAGAATTTTACCTGATATATTTTTGTCATTAAATTTCAGTAGCAACTGTTTTTATATCACGGTATTTTTAAATAAAAGAGGACTTTTACTGGTAACCTTTTACAAGGTTTATGTATTATTTTCTGCTTAAATTCTGATAATGTTTATATTTCCTTTAAATTCCAAGCGAGTAGTTATGTCTCACTGCATCGAATATTTTCTGTTTTAATTTAAAGACGACCATTCTCAACTGTCCATCCTGATGCAACGGACAAGAGGCAAACATTTTGTTTTCATATTTTCTGACCTTTTTGACCATATGTTACAAAGGTTTGATATATACCCTGCTATAAACTTTTAAAATTTGCTACTGATAATCAAAGTACATCTATAGTAATAGTTCTCAAGTAATATTTGTAAAGTTTAATTTAATTGCATGAAGTATTGAACTAGGATATCTGTGTAGAAAAAAAAACATTCTCTTTTAAATATAAAACAACAATAATTTCAAGTATAAAAAAGATTTTTACCAAAGCAAATAATTTAAATATTTTTTGGCAGATAATTTCAGAAATATGAATTAGGCATTTTGCTTAAATTTTTTCATATACGCTGTGAGATGAAGGATTGCACAGATAATTTCTTGGAACATCTGAACAAAACAGATTATTCATTTTATTAATGACATATTTTTCATTAATTAGATATTATTTGCGACAATAATCATTAATTCGTGTTTTCTTTTTTAATTTGTTCTTTCAAATGTTACTAAAATTTCTTGAAATCCTAAGCAATTTTTGTGATGAAATGATACATTGTTGCTATTTCAATTTTCATTGACAATTTAATTTTATTTTGTTGGTGTCAGGAAATTGGTGGAATAACCTCTTATTTCATTCACAGAAAGCAGTCATTTTGCACATCTTACATATAATTAATATAAATATCTTCAAGAATATTTAGATCAATTTTTTCATACATTTTTCAGATGTTGGAATTTTTCGCGCTTTTTCTTAAAATCAAAAACAGGTGTTTCTTTCCAACAAAAATAAGCGTTTAATTGCAAGGTAATAAAATGATTATAAATAACTTTTAATCAAAAGTTCGATAAAAGGAAAGAGGAAATGATTATAAACGTTCCTAATAGTATGATTATTTACTAAGTACGCTCTTTTTTGCAAGTTTTACGAAAAGAAATTCATTATAGAATAAAGAAGGATTTTTTTTTTCAATCAATATTTTATAATGGGTTTTTGATTATATTTTAGTGCTCTAAAATTAGAAGTACGATATAGTTAAAGGGATTTGCTCCAAGCCTAGCAAAAAACATTTTAGAAAAGAAAAACGAAAACTCTAAACTTTAATGAATTTAGTCAAGAGAAAAACATACTAAAAAAGTAATTTTCTTTAATTACATAGCAGAATACTAGACACTTTTCTACACTTTTAACATCACAGAAAATTACCTGAAAAATTTAAACCATGTCAAAAAAATTAAACTCATTTCGATATTTCACATTGCGAACTTTTTAAACTTTTTAAGGAGACAAAACTGTAAAAAATGAAATTCATTTCAATAATTTAGTTCAACCGCTTCTATTAAAGGAGTAACTTAAGCGGTTACTAAAGATAATTCTATAATGAATATAAGATTAAAAAGTATAAAATACTTCATATAATAAATTCATATTAAGCTTGTAATTGCTCCTATATCGATCTTAATTTGAATTTTAATTCAGATGATTATCATCACACAATTTCATTATTTGTGATGAGGGAAGCTATTATTTTCATATTTTCATTTTGTTGTACACTTTCAAAATTTTTAAAATTTCATGAAAATTTCTTACAGACATTATTTTTCAAATATTTTTATTATTTCAGCTACTTAACTAATTTGACAAAATGGTGGGTAACTGAGAAATTAAATTTGATGAATTTGCCACCTATTTATGTATCAGGTTTAGCTCTATAATCATGGAAGTATAAAAAAATTGATTTGGATATTCAAAAATATTTATAATAATGTGTACTAGATTTAATATTTAAAAGCAGAAAAGAATTGAAAAAAATTCTGAATGATGAAAGCCAAATATATATGAGTTTTATTAAATAAAATTTTGAATTCAGTTTTTTAAAGCAGAAAAAAAGATATTAATGTGGCATATAAGCATAAAAAGAATATTTACATCGATAGTAAATTATTTTCTTCAATCAATCTTGAATTTAAAACTGTTATTAATTATAATTTTCAATTCAATTATATATATTTAACTGATTCGTTTCATTTGGTACAGATTCAAAACAAAACTCTAGGCTATTTTAACCCTCTTATTTCAAAATTTATTACTTTAATAATGGAGCCCTTTATCCTTTTCTATATGTGACTTTTTATTTAAAATTGCCGTGAAAATAATAATACATTCATAATATTAAGACTTCTGGATAAAAGCAGCATGTCTATTTCTATATTTTCCAATATTTTTTGGAATGTCAGATCAGATTTTGATAAATAATATATACTAAGGTTCCCATCTCATTACTTTAATAATGTTTACCCCGACTTCTATTATTAATGGATTTTCGTGTATACAGTTGCAGTTAGATGGTTTCCAACTTCCGTAAAGAAATGAAGATGGTCACCCAAACAACAACATACTAAATTTATAGCCCGACGCAAAGCTCGAAGAAAGAGTAATATAAGATATAATATATAATAATCTTCTGGAAAAGATTTTTTTAAAAAAAAAAGATGAGCGTTTCAGTAACGACCTTCAACCGGATACAACCAGTTTGTATGAAAAATACCGCTGAACTAACTATAAAAGCATCGTTCGAATTTGAATTTCATGAAAATCTGTCTTTCCGGAAAATAATATTATATCTTACGGAAGAGTTGAAAACATTCCATTTAAAATTCTACGTTCGGAAGCTCAAGTAAAATGAAAGTCTCGTCTTATTTCACCAACATTAACTGGATTTATGCTCTTTAATTATTATACTTATTTAGGTGTTTATTAGCTGTGGTAGCATCATCAATTTACGTAATATAACAATGTATTTTCAATGTTGAACAATATTTCAAAAATAATGAAAGTCTGGCGGCCACAGTTTGAGGATTGAACCCCTAGATCATGTGATTTAACATCATTGTATATATGGGAATATTTGATTTCAAACGATTATGGCAACACGCCATAACAGTACCTCCGCATTTAAGGAGCAGTTGAAGGAGGATTTACAATATTATTTGACATAAATGTGTCTGAATTTGCTATATCAAACAAATTCAGACACATTTATGTAAAATGGTATTGGAAAATCCAGTCTGCAGATCACGTATAAGCTTGCAAAATTGTGGAGTCTATTTGTCCTATATTTTATTCTGTACATAGTCCTATCCTATGTATAA
>JAPMOQ010044256.1:2441778-2470401 GCA_026543055.1 Argiope trifasciata
CATAAATGTATCAATCAAATTCAGTCCCATTTATGTAAAATGGTATTGGAAAATCCAGTCTACAGATTACGTATAAATTTGCAAAATTGTGGAGATTATTTGTCCTATATTTTATTCTGTACATAGTCCTATCCTATGTATTATTCAATGAAAATATAACAATTTAAAGAAAAAAAAATGTTTTATTTAATTTAAATCTTCAGTCTATTGATGTTGTTCGATCGTTTAACGTTCCCTTTTTATCAATCCTAAATTATTAGCAGTCAAATGGTTTTTATAATAGGGTTGCTAATACTTACATGCGTAAGTGATGATGAAATTCAAAACTCACGTTAACTTTGGTACTTTCTTTATATTTAATAAACTATTCGATGTTATATTTGGTTGTATGAAATAAATATCACCTTGCGATAAATACTGATGTCAGAGTTTCTTTCGAGTTGGAGATATGAGAAAGAATGAAGATGAAATATTGATGACTGAAAAATGATATTATGTGAACTTCACTTCTAAGAATAAAAATACTTAAAATAAGCATTTGATAGTTCTTTATACTTTGGGGAAAACGAGTACTGCGAATTTCTATATAATTCAGATTAATCTTTGTTTATGTATATTCTGTTAGACAAAAAATTGAACCACTGTAATGGAATATTTGTTGCTTGAAGGTTTCTGATGAGTAATGACGTAATAAATGTGAGAGCACTTATGAATTATACAATCTACAATTACAAAAGCAGAACTTAAGGCTTGAAATAAGATCATACGTCTTTAAAAGGGTCAAGTGTAGACCACCATGTTTTATTATTTCATAAAATTATTAGCTGATCAACTTATTTTTGAAAATTTCCAGCTGAAAATTTATCTACCAGGTAATAATTGCCATACTTCTCATATTTTCCTTTTAAATTATTATTAAATTACTACACTCATTCACAATAATTATTTTATGATTAGAACACTCCAAAATTTCCTTCATTCTGAGAAACAATGCTTTACAATTATTCAGTAAATATATTCTACATCTCATTCTACTATAATAATTTGCATAATATAAAAATTTCATAACATTCACATACAAAGTGCTGAGAGAGTTAAGTTGGAACGCATTATAAAATCTAAGTCGGAACTTTAGAAAACAAATAAACTTTTGATGGCTTCTCTTATCAAAATTAAATAATAAATAAATTATTCTTACGGAGTAAATCAATAAGACACACCAGATTGTCAAACTGTTATCGAAATAGAATAGAAAAAGAAGTCTTTAATATATTTCTTCAGAAATTTACTGTAAAAACCTATGTATATATAAATAAATATCATAAAGATGGAAATGCAATACTTATAAGAAGAAAAATTGTTTCATTATTATGTACGATTGATATTTTTAATTGCTATTTCTATTGGTATATATAGATTATAAATAAGGATTTAAAATTTTTTCAATTACATTAATTGAAAATAAATATTTAGATTCATTATTGCTCTTTTTTGAAATTTTAAAGCATCAAATTAATAAATTTATTTACAAAAACTCTATAATTGAATTTATGAAACAGAGAAAACATGTAGCCTAAAACAAAAATGTCAAGTAGATTGTCTTTTATTTATGTGACGGTCAATATTTTAAAATATAAATTGTTGAAAAAAGTATTTCTGAATAAGATTATTAAATTGGGAAAAACGCTGCACTACAAATTACTGTGACATTGTTTGTAACATGGTCTTATTTTACGCATATATTTCTTGATTTTTTTCGACATTAACTTGATTTCTATTAATAATATTAGACAAGTTTAAAGAACGTTAGAAATTTTTAATGCATTAAATTAATTTTATGCATAAATTTTAATTTTAATTTTTTAGCATTTAGTATGGGGTACAAAAAGAAGGCTTTTATTGTCAATATTTATAAAATTGAAAATTATGTTTTAAAATGCAGATTCCGTTATTCCGTTCCAGAATAGAAAACGAACAATAGAAAACGAACGAAATGAGAATCACTATAGTATATAGAATCAAGAAAAGCTAACAATCTACTTAAAAAATATTTTAAATAGTTTATTTTGTATTGCGGATGCAGTTGAGGAAAATAAAATAAAATTATAATGTAAAAAAGGTTTATTCGTTTACTGTTTCAAATTATGTAGATTAATTTTATTTATGGTTTTTAAAAAGATTTCGTTCCATATTGGCGGTAATTTATGCGTTCAATCAGCAAGAAATCCATATAAGTAATCGGTGTCTTTTTTTCTATTTATATAAATAAAAATGAATGTGTATCTGTATGTGTATCGCTTCTGCCTTCCTAAACCTTCCATCCGATGGCAATGACACTTGGTCATCTAATTGTTTACACCTACGGGATGGTTATAGGAATAGTACGATTATCTAAAATTAATAAAAAAAAATCCGAATCTCTACCGCATCCATTTACCAAGGATTAATTTCCAATTAACTGGTCGAGGAGACAATAGATTCTGTAGAAATGATAAATCCAAGTTAAAAGTTAATATTTTGAAGATATAGTACGCAAATTTCGTGCAAGTCATTCTCAGAGGTGACAATTTTTTCACTGATTATGCGAGAAAGTTTTGGGTTTTAAAAAAAATTTAATTAAATTTTCGTGTTTTTCGCAATAATTACCAAAAATATTGTAGTATAAATAATTTTTCATCATCTTAACTTTGAAAAAAAAATTTCGACTATAGTATAAATATATTTTCTATGCTTAATCAATTTTAAGCGAAATATTTTAATCACATTTTCTAAAATTAAATTTGAGAATTCTGAACGAATATTAATTGAGATACAATAAATAGTTTCTTTCATTACCATTTTAAAAGAACACCAACTTTTACAATTCTAAAAGTTTACAGAAATCTAATAATATTAAAATGAAAATCGTTTGTCCTTATTTTATATACCGTTGTACAGTTCATCTTATTTCGATAAAACCTTGCCAAAATATTGATTAATTGCACTTAATATATTTTTTTTTTGGTAGAAGCAACATTATTTCGATAAAACCTTGCCAAAATATTGATTAATTGCACTTAACATATTATTTTTGGTAGAAGCAACATACTGAGTACCAGCAAGTATTTTATGAAAATAAATAATGATACAATTCTATTAATCTAATTTTAATCATTTTATAGGAAAATTCCTAAATGGATAATCATTAAAATCAAATAGTTAAACTTTATACTTTAAATAAAAAATTATCAATCCTCATAAAAAAATTAAAACGAACCTCTAATATTTGATTAAATAATAGTTTCATTTATTGTTGCTATATTTTCTATTGTTAAAAGAAGTTGAAAAAAATTCGCTATTATTCCATTAAACGGTTTTCATATTTGGTTAAATAATTGTTCCATTAGTTGTCGCAATAATTATTATTTCCTATTGATAAAAGAAGTTGAAAAAAATTACTTTTCGCCCTTTAAACTGCTTTCATAACTCTAATATTTGGTTAAATAATTCTTTCATTATTGTCTCAATAATTTATATTTTCCTTTGATAAAAGAAGTTGGGGAAAAAAAATCCTCATTATCCCTTTGACCTGTTTTCATACCTGAAATCGAAAGTTAGAAGCAGCTTAAATTTATTTACTTAACTCCTATCTTGATAATGAAAGTGATAATGCAATGAAAAGATAATGCATCGAAAAACCATTCCATAATGATGCGCGGTCGGTGATCTTTTATTAAATAAACTACTTACCTGTTCTTCAAACCTGGAAGGTTAATTATAAAACATCATTAAGCTCGAGTTGAAGGGAACTTCTTAGCAACTAACTACCCATAAATTCGATTTAGTAGAACTTTAATTAGGTAATTTTCCGACTTCCTTTCCGTAGAAGTCATATTTCTTTTGTTTGGGCCCTTGTTGTCTGCTTTAACGTTGATTACGCATTAATTTTCAATAGCGCTCGCATTTCCCTTATTTTTACGGCATGGCGTCTATGTAATAATTACGCCCTCTAAAGCTGATAATACCCCATTTCTAATTTCCATTGTGGAGTTATTTGCTCCGAGATTAAGACTCTGACACTCGTTAATTAAAATTATCGATTTTTCTCTGAATATTTCCCAGAATATTTTTAGAAGAAATAAAAACCGTTTGGGTCGTCGCCGGGTTGGTTCATTTTTCCGATGATAATAGAAGAGTATTGGTTGGTAAACAAGACTGTTTTCGTTTTTCGTCGGAAAACCTGAACATTCTCTTTGTTGAAAAGAGAGCTGCTTTCTTACATTTTTTTTTCTTCAGCCAAATATTTTTTTGATGCTAGTTTTCTTTTTTTTTCTTTAAAAGAATGTAAGGGGAAATAAAAAAAAGAAAACTGATAGAAAAAAAGAGAAATACTTGAGATGCTGGTGGTTCATATACTTGAGGTCGGTTTTTTTTATGTTAACAGAAAAATATTTCTTTGATTGAATTTAATTATCATGCATTGGAAATTTTTTTTATACAAGTAGCATTTTTTAAATAATGTCCAAGAAATTAAGAAAGAATGACGTTGAATATTGACTCTAAAAACATCATCCAATGGAAAAATAATTATTTTTCTTTGCGGTTAAACTTATTCTGGCAAAGAATTCCGATGGAAGGAATTTTATATAAGCCATTTTTTGGCATAGATATTGCTTAAGAAACTTTTATTATAGTAATAAATGGCTCAAAGAAATTTTTTAAGCTATACATAATTTTTTTATTTTCATTATGTATGTTTTTTATTAATATTATTTTGCATTCATCATACAAAAAATACAAAATTTATTCCAGTTTTGTTTATGTCAAAAGATAAAATTTATAATATGAAACTTAAATTATATATGAAAATTTCAACGTTTTCTTTCTATTTCTTCAGGGATTGAGAAAGCTATTTGGATTATGTAAATCAATTTTTTATTTCATGCATTCTTTATCAGTAATAAATATTTTAAGTTACCTATTTTTTAATCTCTTATAGATGTATTTTTAAAATTGCTTATGAGAATTTAGACGTAATAAATTTTGAAATGTTTAAGTTTAAAAAAATACTTTTTTACTATTTTTAATCACAGAAATCACCCTTTACCTTCACTATTTAAATTTAAAAATCAGTGTTATGGAATTAAAAGATGTAGACCAGGAATTCGTTTTTCTATAAATAACATATTTTGATTCGTATAATACTTCATTTTATTCTTAACATGGTGAATAGCATGAAAGGATAGAAATACAAGAAAGTTTATTAATTTTGAAAAATGAGAACAAATACATGCTCACAGAAATAAATAGTAAAAATTTAATACAAATTTGTACTATTCATTATATTAAATATATTTTATTTTTGTAGGAGATTTGATGGAGAAATCAGTTTAGAAACTTAGTGCCCTTAACGGTAAAACCCTCCATCCTTCAAACTTCCCATATTTTTCTTTTAACATTCTTTTACATTCATCAAAAATATTAGCGATAAAGTAAACACTATTAATTTATTATTGTAAAAGTAAATATTTAAAGTTAAATAAAATTAAAAAGATAATTATAATTAATAAATTTTTCTTCATTACTAAAACATGAAAATTTTAGAGTAAGACTGTAGGGCCCAAATAATTGTTTTTATTTTTATTTAAAAGATAAGGATCAAATCATATTTAAAATCAATTATTCTGGGAGCATCAAATATTACAATTTTTTTTTAATTCAATAAAAATCTTGTAAGAGATTTTTTTTTGCAGCAGAAAAAAAATGATGTACATTTTTTATTAAATAATACATTATATATAAAAAATTGTATCTTTAAATTTTAATTTTATATTCTCATCAGATCAAGATTGATGAAATATTAAAAAAAGAATTATATAATGCATTATTTAAAATAAGCTAGCATTTTAAAATACTTAACTCTTTATTTACAGCAGAAAATTTTTTCTTTCAAATTTTCAAGATGATAGAATGGAAAATGTAACATAATTAATTAAAGGCATTTTAAAATTTTTTAACAATGACGAAATTTATTTTTCAGTTGATTTTTTATGCACTGAAAAATTGAAATTATTTTTCTTAATTTCAATTTTTTTAAAAATAAACTAACTTAATTTCTGGCTTTTTTTGTAAACTTGCTTTCGAGAAAATAGTTTTCTTAATTTTACAAATATTATTTTATTACATATACAATTTCTATCAAACATCTAAATAAAAAGTCATAAAATCATCAAAAAGAACAGTTTTTTAAATACATTATTTAAAAAAGCAAGAACTATAAAATGTAGAGGTGTTCCCTAGGTCTTTATGGTAAGGAAATATTTCTTTTAGTTTTTTCAAAATGATTGACCGGAGAATGTGGCATAATTAATAATGATTTTATTAAGTTTCTAAAATAAATTGCAGATTTGATTTTTCTCTTGGTTTATTATTGATTTTTATACTCTACAAAACTTATTTGTTTTCTTTCTTTTTTGTCAAAGTTTTTCACAATCATTCTACAATATATATATATATATATGTATGTATATAAAGGAAATATTTCTTTCAATTTTTTCATTAGGGTTGAACTGAGAACGTCGCACAATTAAATAAGGATTTTATTAATTTTCTTTTAATATTGACGAATTTAATTTTTTTCTTAATTTCAATTAAAATTTCTCTACAAAATTGATTTGTTTTTTCTTTCTTTTTTTTTGTCAAAGTTTCTCACAGTCCTTCTACAAAAATATATACTTAATTATATATTTTATTTTTAGCAAACATTTAGATCAAACGTTATAAAATGATCCATGAAAAAGAATTTTATAACATATTATTTAAAATAATCAAATATTCTTAAATGTAGAGTAGTTCCTTAGGTCATTGTAGTAAAAAAATATTTCCTTCAATTTTTTAAGATGGCTGAACGAAGAAAGCGGTATAATTAAATAATGATATTATTAATTTTCTATGAATATTGAATAATTTAATTTTTCTCTTGGTTTTTAATTAATTTTTATACTCTACAAAATAGATTTGTTTTCTTTCTTTTTTTGTCAACGTTTTTCATAATTTGTTAATGTTTTTCATCATCACAATTTATTTCATTACATAAGTAATTTTCAGCAAACATCTATACAAAACATTATAAAGTGATCCGTGAGAAAGAATTTTATATCATATTATTTAAAATAAGCAAGCACTCTAAAATGTAGAGGTGCTCCCTAAGTCTTTCTTCACAGTAAGAAAATATTTCTTTCAATTTTTCAAGATGATTGAACGCAGAAAGGCTGTATAATTAGTTTCCTTTCAGGTACTTCGCTCAAACTCTAATTCCAAAATTATTGCGAAACTTTCAGTTCTGAAAGCACGTACAAACACATGCACCAGCCTTTCTAAAAATTATTAATTTTGCTGCGAAACATTTTTAATCCTGCTCTTCAATCTTAACTCTTAAGACGTTTATGCATAATTTAATGTATGTTAACATCCGGAATAAATCAGCGGGGCTTTAGAAGCACATGAATGGAGGAAGTTACTTTGATGAACTCGGTTAGGACAATTTAATTTTATATATGGGCTTAATTGCCGCTAATGAAAAGGAACTTGCAGAATTTGCATTAAAGACTCAGCATAAGGATAAAGATAAACGAGTGCGAAAAAATAAGGTTTTATAATGCATAATTTACATTTTTATATTTCTCTTTCTATTACAGCATTAATTATTTTTAAATTTGAAAATTTTCTTATTGTGAGGATGAAACTTATTTATAATTATTAATTACACAATTAATTGAATTGAAATATTAAGCGAATCACGGGATACAATAAATAGTTTCTTTCATTATCATTCTGAAAGAATACCAAGCATTACAATTCTAAAAGAATACACAAATCTAATATATAAAAATAAATATTTGTTAGTTCATATTTTATATACTGTCTTACCATTCATCCTATTTCGATAAAACATTGCTAAATTATTGATTGATTGCACTTAATAATATTTTGTTTATGTTTGATAAATACAATAGATTCCTGCACAATTTAAATTATTAATTAATTCTCGCAACCTAATTTTCATCTGTTCTTGCTTATTGCCACACAATTCATTTCTTATTCTTACAGTAAATAAATTATGATGTCCTAAAAACTAAATAGCTAAGCCCTTTTTTGATCTTTCTGTAGATCAATCTATTTTCTTACTCATTCTTCTTAGAATAATAGTTTCATGCATTGCTGCCTTTAATATTTCATACTACTTTGCAAAAGAAAATTTGAGTCAGTTTCAGTATCGAATATATTTTACACAAATCAGTAGACCTTTAAACAACAATACTTAATTCTACTTTGATGTAAAAATACCACATGGCTTTTATTTTATCTAGAGGTTTAGCGAAGATATAAATGTATGTAGAATATATATTCATTTATTATTGAATCAAGCCAGAGCTGAATATTCTCAATTTTTCTATATTATATTACACAGAAATTCAGGCACTGATAAAAGTAGACAATATTCTGAGAGTATAAAAAAGATGCAAAAAGAACTCTTTATCTAGATTTTTGCTTCAGATAATGGACTCTCACTTAGGCTGATCCAATGTATACTCTTTATTGTTCATGTTTATTTATTTATATCTATTTGTTTATATTTTATTTATTTATATTTATTAGTTTATATTTTATTTACTTATATTTATTAGTTTATATTATATTTATTTATATTTATTAGTTTATATTTTATTTATTTATGTATTTATTTATATTTTATTTATTTATTTACATTTTCTTTTTTCCATTCATTTATTTTTCTTATTCTTTTATTTGTCTTTTTCTCTATGTTTAAATTTTTATCTTACTTTTATTTTTTCTGTCTTCAAAGTTAAACTGCCTTTATTTGACAAATTTTATCATTTACTAATTATGTTTCAATGATACTTTTACTTTGGAATATTACGTAGCCTCTTCCACTTGAACCATTTAAACCTCCTTCACTTTTTCTATTTACTGCAGCCTCTTTATTTCCTTTCAATGTTTTTTTGGAGATGCCTTTTGCACCTTGTACATACGCGTAGGAAAGGTATGTTTGAATAGCAAGTCGTTTGATAACTATTTAAATTCTATTTTTTAAAAGTTTAATTATGAACTTTTCACCGGTGTAACGCCACTTTCGGCACAAAACTAATCAGCCTCAGAATACAACAGAATATAATATATAGGGTATAAAAGTGGAATGTTTTAAAAACGGGTGACACATTTTCTTTTCAAGCTTCTTCACCTTTACATGCTATTATTTTCAATAAGTTAACGTTACCGTCTACTGTTCGTTTCAGTATTCCGAGACAACCATTTTTCGACTATTTTGTGTAAATTTGTCGGTATCCAACGGCACCATAATGTGTACACTTGTCGGTATCCAACGGCACCATAATGTGTACACTGGTCGGTATCCAACGGCACCATAATGTGTACACTTGTCGGTATCCAATTAAACTGAAAATATCAAAACACATCACATTATTCTAATCAAAACATAATTAGCTATTTACAGCTGTAGCCAACTGAGCAATAGAAATATTTGTCTAACAGAAATATTGTCTCATTTCCTACAGATTCAATTTCATTAAGGAAATAAAAGGATGTGTACGGTTCCAGGATTCTTTGGCCTTAATTTTGGCCCAATTAGATATTTTTTATTCAATTTTTTTTACTTATATGTGAATAACGTGTCATTTCTGGCCGTATTATTACAATTCAGTATGCGAGTAATTCAAATTTACTTTATTGTTAAATATATACATACTTATCTTTCATCATACCTCTCGCATCTTTTATGACTAATTAAACCCATACTAACACATGCGCAAAAGCTCAAGAGGCTCCAGAATCTTCAAACAGTACGTAAAGTAGTTTTTAAATTAATGCTTAGAAGCAAGATATGAGTGTCTCTAGCGCTTATGCGAAAACAGCAGCTGGGTTGATGTCAAAATCTTTTATGCAACAACTTCAGAGAGTGATGGCCCCTCAGCACCAGAGAGCAGAAGTCGAAATTCTAGCTAATAGGTAGATAACACTCACGTGTTCTTTTGCACCACCAATTTTAATAGGGGGGGGGAAGAAGTAAACACACCTGACAGATAAAACATAGGGTAAAAAACCACCATGCCCGAACCACTACTCTTACCTGGGACGCCCATAACACGGAAAGACGCACTAGCCCTTGGCAAGAACACCGGCCGAATTATATTTCCGACTGCAAAGGGTTGATATCTATATTATAAACCAAAATTAAGTCCAGTTTCCCTCAAAGACCAGTGCGTATGTAAAACATGTTATCGGTCAAGGAATGTTGAGTTGATTTTCAAATAATATAAAATTCGATAAATAATATAAAATATTTTGTAAATACTCTCAAAATATTTTGTTCTTTTTGTAGTATGCTGATATTAGTTTTATAGACCCTAAATATAATCATTAATTCTTAATATAATATCTCGTCTCTCTTGGTCCAAAATGTAGATAAATTGTTTATGTACGAACAATAAAAAATTTTATGTCAAGATCTCAATAAAAATTTATCGATTTTCAATTTAAAACAAGGCACTTATAAAACCCTTCCACTATTTCTACAGATAAAAAAAAATAAAATCATCAAAACTGTACACCCGAATCAATATTTATATTTGCACTCAAGTAGGTTATAGTTTGCGATGAACTTCAGAAAAATCCGCATCCTCGAAAACAATAAACAGTGTATACAAGTTTCATCCATTCTTAAAAGAAATCATCAGCCTCGTCATAAAACTTTCTTTTGATGTTTTTGACTGATATCTTTGAGATAAATAAAATAAAAAATTTGTAGATATTTGCAAAATATTTTGTTCTTTATTGTATTTTGCTATTAGTTTTATAGACACTTTATATAATCATTAATCCTTAATATAATATCTCATCCATCTTGGTCAAAAATGTAGACACACTGTTTATGTACGAACGAAAAAAACATTTTATGTCAAGATTTCAGTAAAACTTTATAGATTTTCACTTTAAAACAAAGCACTTATAACAATTTTCCACTGTTTCTACAAATAAAAAATCATAAATCTGTACAACAGAATCAATAAATATATTTGGTCTCAAGTCAGTTATAGTTTACGATGAACTTCGGAAAAATCCGCATCCTCGAAAACAATAAATAGTGTATACAAGCTTCATCCATTCTTAAAAGATATCATCAGCCTCGTCAAAAAACTTTCTTCCGATTTTCCAGAGTAAAGGAGATGTACCTCAGAGTATTATTCATGCCACACAACTAAAATAAAGAATCGGCCTGACGAAGACTGATGTTTTTGAGATTGTTTTCTGAGGAAATAAATAAAAAATCAAAATGGAATGAAGAAAACGTTCAATCATACGACTACGGGGCTTTTCCCCCATTTTTTTCCCTTCCAAAGCGGAAAGTGCACAGCTTTTTGAGAGAGGGAAAATTGCTCTTTCTCTCTTTTCCCCACATTCTACGCTCTGATGACCATTTCATGGTCGAACGATACACGTTACTCGACTGGAGAAAGGGCCATGATTTCATTTGGCGCGAGTCCGCCAAGAAGTCGAAAAAGGGCTACAAGCAAATAAAAACGAAATGCAAAAAGAAGAAAAGAAAACTGCTTTATAAATAAAGCAAAAAATAAGCAGATAGGGAGTATTTCCAGCCATTGAAAAGATAGTGGAAACTAAGGAATTTTGGTCTTGGAGCTATTATTGGAGGCACAAAATGTTGAATAAAACAAGAAAAAAAAAGAGCGTTACAGTTGCAGTTTCCTGCAAAATAAAACAAGCTGAAAAGTTCTTTGCAGTTTTCCACGAAAGTAAAACTCTCATGTTTGGAATGTTTCGCTTTAAAATGGTATAAGATTTTAGTGTTTCTATATTTTAGTATTTAAACCTTTCGAATTTCTAACAACATATACGTTTGTATTATACAAGCTGGTACCCGGCGCGTTGCTGCTGTTGAAAAAAAATAATATTAAGTGCAGTCAATCATTAATTTGGCAATTTTTTATCGAAATAGGACGAACGGTACGACAGTACGTTAAATACGAACGAACAAATATACTTTTTTTAAAATATTAGATTTGTTCATTCTTTTAGAATTGGAAAACGTTGTGTCCTTTCAGAATGGTAATGAAAGAAATTATTTAATGTATCTCGTGATTCGTTTAATATTCGTTCAGAATTCTCAAATTTAATTTTAAAAATTGGCATTAAAACATCTTATTTTAAAACTGATTAAACATAGAAAATATATTTATTCCATATAATCGTTAATATAGTTGAGAATATAATTTTTGAAAATTAAGATGGTGCAACATTATTTGTGCTACAATATTTTTGGTAGTTACTAAGAAAAACGTTGAAATTTAATTAACATTTAAAAATCCTAGAATCCTAAATCCTCCCCAAAACTTCCTTACCTCTTAGAGTTGTTACCTCTGAGAATGACTTGCATGACATTTGCGCACTATAGCTACAAAATATTAACATTTAACTTGGGTTTAGTACTCCTACATAATCTATTGTTTAATGGGCGTGTTATTTGAAAATTAATCCTTGGTTAATAGATGGGGTTGAGATTCGAAGTATTTTTAAATTTTAGATAATTGTTGTGTTCTTATAACCATCCCGTAAGGTGTAAACAATAAGCACACTAAGTTTCATCGCAATCGGATGAGTGGTTTAGGAAGTCATAAGAGGCATATCATTTGCGTACTATAGCTACAAAATATTAAACTTTAACTTGGATTTAACATTTATACAGAATCTATTATCCCCTCGGCGTGCTATTTGGAAATTAATTCTTGGCAAATAGATTCGATTGAGATGTGAATTGTTTTATTTAATTTTAGATAATTGTGCTATCCCTATAACCATTCTGTAGGTGTAAACAGTAAGATGATCAGTTTTCATTGCAAACGGATGAACGGTTTAAGAAGGCATAAGAGGCATGTCATTTGCATACAAAGTATTAACCTTTCACTTGGATTTAGCATTCCTACAGAATCAATTGTCCCCTCGGCGAGTTATCAGGAAATTAATTCTTGATAAATAGATTCAATTGAGATTCGAAATTTTTTATTTAATTTTAGATAATCGATATATCCCTATAACCATCCGATAGATGTCAACAATAAGCTGACCAAGTTTCATCGCAATGGAATGAAAGGTTTAGGAAGACATAAGAGATATATAGACACTTATTAATTTTTATTTATATAAGATACAAATTTGCATTTGTATTGGCAATTTATACTCCCCAGTTCACTATTTCACCCTCTACACTCCAGAAATACCCCAAAAGGCAACGACAAGACAAATTTCCGATGAACGATATTTCAAAGAATTTCAAAAGTGCTGGAAGCTACACAGTGACGTTGGAGGATGCCATTTGGCAGGTAATTTTTGGAAATATCCTGTCAGTACATCCTGTTTATTTTTAAAATTTATTTTTATTCTTTTCTTTTCATGCATATGGGGATAGAAACATAGATTTTCCTTCAAGTGACTCGATCAATTTTAGCTAATCAGAAAGAATCACTCAGCGTTTAGCCTTAAGGGGTGGGGGTGGAGAGGGACTTTCTTTCACGTTGAGTGTTCGATCGATTTGGTACATGTCAATAAAAGATAGTATCTATCTTTCAAGGCAAAAGAAGCGGATGAAAAATAAGTAAAGATAAGCTGTAAGAAGAGTGTTCTGATCTTGTAGTAGTGAATTTGAGATTCAGGATATCATTTTTAACTTTGTAAACATTTTAAAGAGCTCTGTCAGTCAGTTGAAAAGAAAATCAAAAATCGATTGCAAAATAACCTACTAGTCAGTAAAGAGTATATTGGCGAAGGAAGACACAATAAAAATAAACACATCATAAAAATAATCTATTGTATTAGTATCCGATTTATTGTATAGAATATTTTCTATTCTTTTCATTCTCATTTTAAACTTTATCTACGATTTAATGCAAAAAATCTTCATTTTAATTTATAATGAAAACAAATTTGTGTTGATACGTGTTTCTGTGTAATTTGCAATTAATATTCTTGCCAAATTTGATCTAAATGGGCGTGGACACTAAGGGAGGAACTTTCTTTCACGTTGAATTTCGCAAGTTCATATCTGACTCTTGAGAAGATGCCTAAATGTTATTTTGTTATTGATTTATTTTCTGTCATTTCTCATTTATTCTTATAATTTCTGTATTTTCCTAAATCTGAAGATTCGAGTAATTCTGTTTTGTTTATAAAAATATATGTAAAATTTAATTTCTTGAATTAAATCTCGAGTTGAAATTAGTGGGTGTTATCTATCACTTTAGTAAACACACGGTTTATCCACGTGACAATATGATAAAGCGTAATTGATATGTTTTTTTTGTTTATGTGACCTCAAAATCGGGATAGAAATGAAACTTCGAAAGAGGTTCTTTTCAAATCCTTAAAATTGTGCACTTTCCTATTAACCCTTAGCACTCCGATGTCTCCTTTCAGACATTATTTAATACAATGTATCATTTTGTTTCTTTATTTAATTACTTTCCTACATTTTGACTGATAAAAATACTTAAGAGTTATATGTTAAGTAAAAAAATAAGTTAAAAATATGTTGATTAATTTTCCGGGGAAATTCAACGTAAAAAAATTATCTATATTAATTTTTCAGAAAAATAAAAAAATGCTCTTATTCTGCAAATATTTATGTATCAAATTATTTTTCGGAGTGCTAAGAGCAAGTCTTAATATCGTTCCAGTTTTAATCTAAATCAGTTTGGTAAAGAACGAAATACGTCTTTGGTGTTCGGCAAATCATTTAATGGAAATAATGGTTTACGTTTATTAAAACAGACATCTCTTTTGAGGTCCAAGGAGCTTTTTTGGGAAGGCTGCTAAATTTCATGTGTTGGGAATATTACCTTAACAACTATATTTTCTTCAGATTTCCATTTTGGAAATTCATTTATAAAAAATTTTAAGTGATTATCATTAGAAAAAAGATTGCAATAGAACGAATGAAACAAATTATAATATTTTATTTCTTGCTTTTAGAAATCAATAGCGTTATTAAAAACAATGGAGAGGAAACATGATAATTTTCAACCAAGTCGTTGATTGAAGAGGTTTCACAGAAATTCGTAGAAAGAATTCATGTAGAAAGATTTATAGAAATTCCTAGCAATAATTCACGAAAAAAGAATCCTAGATATTCTTAAATGATTTACGAAGAAAGATTCATAGTAATGATTCACGAAGAAGGATTCATAGAAATGATTCATGAATGAAGATTCATAGTAATTTTAAAGATGCATTTCTATATCTAAACAAAAAATACATTTCAATTTTGAACAACAGTAGACAGCAGATTTTAATTTTGTGTAACAGTAATAATTTTGCAACAATTTAAAAAAAAACATTTGTTAATTAAATAATACAAAATTATTTAGATTTTGGCTTTTTTAAGTAGCCTTAGCTTTATTAAATAGTCTATATGCTTTAGTTAATCCAATCTCTGTAAATAAGTGCACAATTTCAGATGTAAGCTTGCATTTATTGCTTTTTTTATTCGGTAAAAAGTAAAATTAAAAGTAAATTTGTTCATAAAGTAAATTGTATAGAAATTCCGGATGAAAAAAAAATCACAGAAATATAAGAAACATTCATGCATGTATCATAAATTGTTAAAAAATATTTGTTATTTTACGTTGATACGAATTAAATGTCTTTATTTTACAGCTCATATTTATGCTATATATCCGAACAGAAGGCTAAAACTATTGTCTCTCGAAAGAATTTGAAAGTATAATTTGATCAACACTTTTACATTTATTTGAATAAATGAAATATTTTCCGTTGTCATTTTTTGAATTAAAAATCAATACACTATGTATACTTGGAAGACTCTAGAGTGACCACAAAATAAATTTGACTATGCACCTACTTACGGAGATCTTTATGTTCAAACAATGACGTTTAAATCATAGTCATGGGTTTTAAAAGCATATTTTCTATAGTTAGAAAAAGAATAAGATGCCATCGAATTTTCATGGTAGCATTCATATCTACAAAATCTCAGATATCAGCACTCACTTTAAAGAATTTATAAATAACTATCCCAATTTAAAATTATCAGTCACGTTGGAATGTTACTTCGTAAGGAGAGTGGGTTGGTTTAAAGTTTCAATCTCTAAACCATTGGATTCAAGACATAAGAACTGATTATCCCGAAAAATGGTCATGTAAGCGGATCTGGTACACTTTAAATCCGTTGAAGCCAACGGATCTGGTACACTCTAAATCCTCTGGTGTGGTATTGAAGTTTGGTGGTGATGGTGGGGGGGACTCAGTTTATGTTCCTGTCATCTGACTGTGGTTCAGAATTACGAGCTCCATTAAAAGGCATCTCTAGCGTTGCCTTAAGTCAAGATGTTAATATTGCTATACTAAATTAAATATGTGTGGAGGGTAATTCTAAAATCATGTTACAAAATTTCACTGGCTTGGGAATGTTACTTCGTAAGGAGATTTTAAGTTTTGGTTTCAGGTTCCGACCTCTAAATCATTGGATTCATAACTCAAGACCTGATTATGACGAAAAATGGCTATGTAAGCGGATCTGGCACACTTTAAATCCGTTGGAGCCAAACGCCACCCCGCTATGGTTGTGCTGAAGTTTGGTAGTGATAGAGGGTTTAGTTTAGTTATATTAACGCCCCGTTGTGAAGCAACACTAGGGCTATTTTAGGAAGGACCTCGTCATTTTGAACCACAGACTACTGTTGCTTTAAAACGAGACCTTAATACTGCTCAACTAAATTAAACATGTGTGGAAAGTAATTCTAAAATCGTGTTACAAAATTTCATTTATATTATGAGTCTTTTAAAAGAAACACGTTTCACAAATGCGTATACAGAAATAAAGAAATAAAATACAATCCCAATAAATAGTCATAAAAAGAAACTCGAATTACTTTTTATTTCATCTTTACAATGGATTTTAAAATATTGCTTTTTAATGCTAAAGTAAGCTTTCAAATGCAAAAGTAATTGTTAAAATGATTCTTCCAAATATAAAAGTAATTGCTAAAGCATTTCTTTAAAATGTAAAAGTAATTGCTAAAATATTGCTTCTAAATCTAGAATTAATTACTCTAATATTGTTTCCAACAGTAAAGTGTTCATAGAAATGTTAATAGAGTAATTGGTATATATTTTTGGAAGGATTTCATTGTTCAGTTTATATATTGTGTTATCGTGGATTGCATATCTGTGAAATTGTATAATTCAATCGAAACTGTTATCGATGTGATATTGCAGGAAGGCTTAAATTGGGCTATAAATGTAAAGTAAACATTTTCACATGTAAATTCAAATGCTAATGTAACTGACTCGTCCTACACATGTCATTATCGATCATGCATCTCTGTACTAAAATGTTTGTTTTAGTGAGATGCATCCGTTGTCCAATAAATTTAGAATTTCGGATATAACATTATTATTTACTATTCATTAATTATAACCAATTATTTGATGACAAATACCATTATAGTATTTCTTATATAATAAACCAATTCAGTTTTTACTACATAAGTAAGTAAGTAACCAATTCAGATTTTACTTCGTTCTATTTCTCATGGGTTTTAAGAAATTGAATTAAATGTTGTAACTTTGCAACTTCGTGTCAAACCTTAAATTCTGACTTACGCCACTTCATTTCATTCATAGGTATTTCTGCCTGGAGGCCAAATTTAATGTCTAATAATTTTGGAATTTCAGATATGATACTGTGATATGATTTAGACAAGATATTTATAATCTAGAACTGATAGTTATAGTTGTACTAAATATTTATATAAGATGTAATTAGTGGTTAGTAACTTACTGACCACTAATTACAATCAATTATTTGATGACAAATATCATTATATATTTCTTATGTAAAAGCTGTTTAAAAACCATTTCGTGTTTAAACTTGCTTCTTTCTACTCCCCGTGGGTTTCAAGCAACTGAATTGAATGTAGTAACTTTGAGAATTCGTATCAAACTAATGCTAAATTCTGACTTACGCCGCTTCATTTCATTCATAATATTTCTGCCTGGAGGTCGAATTTCGGATATAACTGTATTATTTACTAATCACTAATTACAATCAATTATTTGATGACAAATATCAATATAGTGTTGCTTATATAAAAGCTGTTTAAAAACCAGTTATGTGTTTAATCTTACTTCTTTCTACTCCAAGTGGGTTTTGAGCAACTGAATGGAATGTTGTAACTTAGCAACTAACTAACTTTTCCAGTCATAGATATTTCTGCCTTGAGGCCGAATTCCTCTGCAATAATCTTAGATTATTATTAATTATTTACTAATATCTAATTACAATGAATTATTTCATGACAATTATCATTATAATATTCCTTATATAACAGATGTTTAAAAACATATTCAGTGTTTAATCTTACTATTCCCCGTAATTTTTAAATAACTGAATTGAATGCTGTAACTTTGCAACTTCATATCAAACTAACGATAAATTCTGACTTACTTCCTTTCATTCATAGATATTTCTGCCTGGAGGCTGAATATCATTTGCAATAATGTTAGATTTTCAGATATAACAGTATTATTTACTAACCACTGATGACAAATATCATTATAGTGTTTCCTATATAATAGATGTTTAAAAACCAATTCAGTGTTTAATCTTATTTCTTTCTACTCCCCGTGGGTTTCGAGCAACTGAATGGAATGTTGTAACTTTGCAACTTCGTATCAAACTAACCTTAAATTCTGACTTACGCCGCTTCATTTCATTCATAGATATTTCTGCCTGGAGGCCGAATTTCCTCTCCAAAAAGTCAAGAAACTCGTAAGGATGAAATAAAAGGGAGACCCAAGGGTCAGTTACTGTGAAACATAGATAGTTCCTTTTTTTCCAGGCCTTCGGCTACATCCGCATTTTTATGCTTTTTCTTTAAAACTCTGGGGACACCATTTTGTTCCTCCGTAATAAGTTTGGGTGTCAACGATAGGTGAACTCGGAGATATTTTTTTTTTCATCCTCCTCTCCGAAAGAAACCTTTCGAGAGTTTTAAGCCGCTGTTGGAAGCTTCTTCTGAAAGAGCAGAGGATGTAAGAAGGATAATGGAAAAATAACATTCAGGAGAGAATAACAGTTTTTCCGTGATCTTTTCACAAACAAGGAAATGTAACATAATGGGGGGAAATTCAATTCACGTATTTTTGCGTGTTATTTTCTAATGTACCGGCTGGATCAGATCTCAATATATTCAGTGATTTTCTAACTGTACGTTTAGAAAAATATTATTAAAAATGTTTTGGGATCTACCTTCCATTTAGATAGAGGAAACAAAATGTAAAATCAATTGATAAATTGGCATCAAATAGAAAGTTTATCAAGCTCCAAAGTGGGGTAGGGGTAGGGGTAGGGGCAGGGTTTTAGGTAGCGCGTCTTACATATTGACATATTGCTAATAGAAATGATTGCATATACTTTTTAAGTCCGATTCAAAAATATATACATTTGTGAAATTATCGAATTAACCCTTTTTGATCGGCAAATTTCTCCGATGGGAGTACCAGCTACTCGGAGCAAATTTATCTTTTCGGAGTTATTTCTTCCTTGGTGATTTAAAGCAAATATAAGGTTATTAGAAAATACTGAATTAATTGAAACTGATTTATTGTGTTTAACAGTGCTTATAATACATAAAAAACAAAGATTTTTAATTTCTGTCATTTTCCAATTTTAAATAACATCTTGTCATATTGGCTGCTCCGACGTTTACGACAATTTGCGAATGCCGCCACTGTGGCGCCATCGACTGCAAAGGGTTAATGAATGTTCAGTGATAAAATGCATTTCTATTCAATAGGCTTTAAATATAGTAGTAGAAGAAGTTAACATGAATTCCAAGCTTAACAATTTTCTAAGTAGTAAATAGGGTCTGTTTTCAATAAAAATGCAAGCAATATTTTTAAATAATTTTTTAGTTTTTCGCTTCGTTTTTTTCGCATTTAACATATTTTGCAGATTCATATTTTAGAGATTTTATGAAAATTATAAATAGAAATAGGCAGATTTTCTTATTTCAATAATGCATTTTAGATTTATAAAGACCGGTATCCTAACTACCTAGTTTACAGGTAGCGCTTCTTCCACGTAATCTAGGCGTTCGGGGTTTGAGTCCTGGTTCGGGCATGGTTGTTCTTCCCTTGTGCTCTATGAGTGACATGCGTGAATGATCCCTCCTGTAAAAAGGGGTTATGCAAGTGAATGTCTGTGGGTACCATTTTTATTCGTTCTAGAAGTCAGCCTTCTGCATTCCGTGGCTCGGGGGTCTTTACTATATATATATATATATATCCTGATTAATACATTCTGATTAATACATTATTATTTTCTGGCGACGACTTTGTAAATCTCTTTTGCTCTCTTTGTTAAAAAAATCTAAATTATTCAAAGTTCATATTTGATGAAGTAATTGTATTCTCAAATGTCTTGATAGGATGTTAACACCTGGAGGTGACTTTCGATGTTGATTCAACCAAAACTTCCTTCTAAAAGTGTATCATTTGCCATTAAATTTGCCGCAAGTGTATCAATTGCCATTAAATTTGCCGCTAAGACACAAACAGCCTATTACTACATTGGCAAGATTAATAATATTTCAGGTGTAACTATCGTATTCAAAACGACAAAGGTTGTGTTAAAATAACTTTCATATTGTTTCAAAACCGACCATTGATATTTTAACTGAACTTCAATTCTATTAATTCGTAAAACCATGGTTGCTTGTTGTGGGTGTATGGTACGAAAACAATCAGTAAGCCTCTATGACGAACGGCGATTTTCATTAACACGAAGGAAAGAATACACAGACAACAAATATACATCCTAGTCGAACACAGGCAATACACAACAGCACATAATTGCAATCATTAATCCACAAGTAGTAATCCGTATAAATTATAACTACAGAACACAAAGCGACTCGGCAGAATTCCGCAGGAGGAAAGTATCTTCGTTGGTTGTTTTAGGTTTTTTGGCACAAGAGCCATCTTTGGATAAACTGCTGGCTTAAAAAGAGGTTAAATGATCTTTAAAATTTAAATAAATGAATAGTTGCATAAACGCAAAATAAAATAATTAAAAACACTGGAAACAGTACCATAATATTATGTATATACTATAAAAATATTTAAGAAGTTAAATGCTAGGTAAGATTTAAGAATTTAAATGCAAGGTAAAAAATTAATAGCATATAAAAATTTTAAAATGTTTGAATGATGATTAGTTCCCAATAAATCAGCGAGAGTTAAGGAAGATGAGTGAAAAAACTGGTCACGGTAAATATTAAAAGCTGGGTCCTCGATCAAAATGTGATGAACTGTAAAATATGTGCTACATGTGGAACATATAGGTGTTCTATCACCAAATAGTAATTGTTTGTGAATGAACCGAGGGAATCTTCATCGCCAGAATCTACGGTCTCTACTAACGTCTGCAATTCTCCACTGTCTCCTCACTTTATCTGTAACCGTTTGCCGACTCATTACAACACCACTGGCTATTCTTCACACGACTCTATGCCGCATCTACAAAAAAACTCAGCACACAGCTCAATTCAGAAATCGCTTGAACGCCCTTCGCTAGACTGATCCGACCATTCGCCGTTGACCCTTTTCAGTATTACGACTGAATACACGACTAACTACGGCTTGAGACTACCAGCCAGAGGTGGGCTGAGAAGGTTCTGAAACAATCAGGCATATCTCAGATCCTATTGACAAAATCGTTCACATTCTGGAATTTTCCAGTAATATCCATTTTTTTTCCAGTCACAGTCAGGAAATTCATCGCCAACTTGATTTTTAAGCACTTGAATTATTGATTCAGCAAGCGATCAGAATCCAACAGAACTGATCGTAAAAAAGTATTTCCAGTTATCGAAGGAATCGTGCTAGGAAGCCACATTACAGATTCGTAACCATATAATTAAACTAATCTAAAAAGATTATACAAATGGAGGCAATTTCTGTGACATTAACTATCTTATTTTCGATTTATTATTAGTTTAATTATATCAACTCTTGACACTTGGGTGTCTCCTTTCAGGCACCATTCAAAACGCTGTATCTTTTTTGGCGTTTCAATTATTTATTTTTTAAATTTTGATTTTTAAAACAACAGCTAAAGAATGATAAGAAAATATAGGTTAAGTTTTCGGAAAAAATGAACCTAAAGTAATAATAAATCTTTTTTTCAGAGCAATAAGCAAATCTTTGAGCTTTCTGAATCCATTTGCATTGAATTACTTTTCCAAATGCTGAGGGTTAAGACTGGAAGCATTTTGTTGGCGAGTAATCAAATCAACAGAACTATTTGGCACATTATTAAATTGTTAGTCACAGAAAAAAATAAATTTTTTTAAATTTAAAATATGAATGCGTCATGTATATTGTAATGCATATAACTATACGATCGTGATTTATATAACAAGTTTGATTTCAAAATTATTCAGCAGTAGAGTGATTGAAAAATTATTCTTTACATTTTTTTAAAGCGTTTATCCATCTGAAAGTATATGGCTGTTTTAGAGGTGTAGAAATCAGTTATAAGGTCATAAAAACTGGATACAAGGACACTTTCAGAATGTATAAAGACATATACAAAATATATATTTTGTCTTGTATATAAAGAAATATTTTACTTTTTTATAGCATAAATAACAGCAAAAAAGATCTTCCTTTTTGTAAATAGCTTTTTTTAAAAAAACTTTTAGAAATTCATTTAACTGCAAAAATTATTTTTTAAACATTAATCATGAAAAAAAATTAAAAGATTTTAAAATTAAATAATGCTTTTCTTTAAATCTACATATAAGTAGAACATAATAAAAAATTCGCTCGGATACATGAAGAATAGTGATTGTCGCTTTAAAGTTTATAGAAAAGTTATTCTACTTTTAAAACTAAATAAAATAGTCATCATTATCATAAAGATGTTTCATTATCAACAATCATATAGGAACAATATCTAGACAAATCTTTCATAAAAAATGTGATATTTTTTATTATTATATTTATTATCTTTTATTATTATTTACTATTTACTATTTTATTATTTCTATAAATTATTTTTTATTATTATGTTCTATAAACTACCTTTTATTATTTACTATTTTATCTTTTATTATTTATATAAATTATCCTTTATTAATTTATTCTATAAATAATCTTTTATTATTATACTTATCTTTTATTTCTTTTTTATTGTATTAAATTGAAATCAATGCGTTATTATTTACAATAAATTGTGGATATGAAGTTTCAAAATCAAACCTTTCAAAGTAAATTCTGAGTCGAATTTCACCCGCTTTGCGTCTTTTGCTCTATTCAATCGTTTTTTCAATATTTCCTCTTTTAACTTATTGTGTAAACAAAACCAGATTTCTCAATCTTTCGCTTCCATTTCCGCTTGTAAATGAAGGACGGGAAGGAATAGAAAATGTATAAACGGAAACGAAAAAAAAAGCAATATTCCAACACACTTTTGAAGTTCTTTATCTAAATGCAGAAATAAAAGGAAAAATTCGGGGAAGTGTGTCAGGGAAACTTCAGCGACCATTCATTGGTCGGAATATTGGCTGGATGCGGAGTGTATGGACGAAACGCTTTTTCTGTGACTGGCCCACTGTCCCACTGTCATACGCTGAGAGTGACAGTTCTTATTATCTGTGAACCTCTTCACCGTTTTCGGGCCGCAAAAATCTTGCATTTTGGGCAGACGAGGGGCTGTAGTGGAGTTTTAATTAGTAAAATAAGGTCAGAATTATAGAAACTGTAAATCCAAATGTCTGTCTTTCAGAATATTCAGATGCAATGTTGAAATGTCTATGTGAAAAATTACCTCAGAAACTATATATCAAAATATTCAGAAGTAATCATGAAATGTCTTCATTAAAAAGTTACCTCAGAAATTATAAATCAAAATATTTAGAAGTAATCATGAAATGCCTGCATGAAAAATGGCCTAAGAAAATATAAGTCAAAATATTCAGAAGTAATAATGAGTTGTATGCATGAGAAACTCAGTTATCTCAGAAACTATAAATCATAGTATCTATCTATCGAAATATTCAAAAGTAATAATGAAAGGTCTGGATGAAAAAAGTTATCTCAGAAATTATAAATCTAAATATTCAGTAGTAATACTAAAATGTGAACATGAAAAATTCAGTTACCTCAGAAACTATATATCAAAATATTCAGAAGTAATCATGAAATATCAGCATGAAAAATTTAGATACCTCAGAAATTATAAATCAGAATATTCAGATGTCAGAATGAAATGTCTGCATGAAAAAAAAATACCTTAGAAACTGTAAATCAAAATATTCAGAAGTAAGAATGAAATGTCTGTATGAATAACGTTGTTACATCACGAGCCATATATCAAAATAAACTATCAAAATATTCAGAAGTAATAATTAAATGTCTGTATGAATAACTTAGTTACCTCATGAAGCATAAATCAAAATAAACTATTAAAATATTCAGAAATAATAATTAAAAGTCTGTATGAAAAATTTAGCTATCTCAAAAAGTATAAATCATAATATCTATCTATTAAAATATTCAAAAGTAATAATGAAATGTATGCGTGAAAAAGTTACCTCAGGAACTGCAAATCTGAATATTCAGAAGTAATCATAAAATATCTGGATGGAAAACTTAGTTACGTCATGAATCATAAATCAAAATATTTATATATCAAGATATTCAAAAGTAATAATTAAATGTCTGTATGAAAAATTTAGCTACCTCAGAAACTATAAATCACAGTGTCTATCCATCAAAATTTTCAAATTTAATAATGTAATGTCTGCATGAAAAAGGTACTTCAGAAACTACAAATAAAAATGTCTTTGTATCAAAATACTCAGAAGTAATAATGAAATATTTGCATGGCAAACTTAGATCTTATACTCTTTTATTTATTCCATATTTGTTAAGGTTGAAACTTGTAATTGATTTTTTTAAACTCTGATTTGGTACTTCTTTGAAAATAGATACACTTTTGAATCCATGATGTTAATATCTAAATGAACATTTTGAAAACAATTATTGATAAATCAATTGATTTAATAAAATTTCAAATCTATTAAAATGGTAATTTTAGTGATAAGATTCCTTGGTAAATTTAGAAGCATTGAAATTCTGATATATTAATAATATTAAATATTAAATTATGAAATATTACATGAAATAAATTTTTCTGTTTAGTATATAAATAAAAGTGTGATGTTGATAAATGTAGCTCTTATACTTGTATTTTTTAAAGTACCCAATTGGCAAAAATGGGAATAAATGAACACTTTTAAAAACACTTTCTCTAAACGACCACTTTTAAAACAATTATTGGTGAATTGCTTGATTTAATAGGATTTCAAATATATTAAAATTTTAATTTTAGTGGTAAGTCTTCGTTTTCAATTTAAAAAGCAGTCAAATTTTGATATATTAATAATATGAAATACATATTAAATATTAAGTTACAAAATATTACAAGAAATAAATTTTGCTGTAAAATATTTTAATAAAAGTGTCATTTAATAAATGCATTTATAATACTTGTATTTTTTAAAATACCAAATTGGTAAAGAATGGGACTAAATGAACACTTTTAAATACACTTTCTCTAAATGAACACTTTCAAAACAATTGGTGATGAATCGATTGATTTAATAGAATTTCAAATCCATTAAAATGGTAATTTTAGTGGTAAATTTAGAAGCATTGAAACTCTGATACATTAATAATAAGAAATACATATTAAATATTAAATGACTAAATATTGCAGGAAATAAATTTTGCTGTTCAGTACTTTTTTATAAAAGTGTGATTTTAATAAATTTATTTCTCGTATTTTTTAAAAATACCCAATTCGCAAAGAATGGGACTGAATGAACACTTTTAAAATAACTTTCTCTAAATGAACACTTTTAAAACAATTATTGATGAATTGATTATTTTAATAGAATTTCATATCCATACTGGTAATTTTAGTGGTAAGTCTTCGTTGTAAATTTAGAAGCAATGTAATTCTGATATATTAATATTGTAAAATACATATTAAATATTAAATTTACGAAATTTTACATGAAATAAATTTTTTTGTTTAGTATTTCAGTAAAAGTGTCATTTTAATAAATTTATATCTTATACTTGCATTTTATAAAATACCCAATTTTCAAAAAATGGGACACAATGAACACTTTTAAAAGCACTTTTTCTAAACGACCACTTTTAAAACAATTATTGGTGAATTGCTTTATTTAATAGGATTTCAAATCCATTAAAATATTAATTTTAGTGGTAAGTCTTCGTGGTAAATTTAAAAGCGTTGAAATTTTGATATATTAAAATTTTTAAATGCATCTTAAATATTAAATTACTATATATTACAAGAAATAAATTTTGTTGTTGTTTTAGTAAAAGTGTCATTATAATAAATTTATATCTTACACTTTATTTTTTAAAAGATCCAATTAGCAAAGAATAAAGGGGGTGCAATTTTAAACTGTAGAGGCAATCACCCAGAGCATGGAATTATAATGCATTTACCTCGCACGATGAAGACACAATGGTATTATTGGAGAAGGATGAAAAAGTAACAGTAATTACCTCCGGCGCCACATATTCTTGATAAGACACTACCATTAATTAACAGATTATTTCAAAAGAATGGGTTAACAAAAGACAATAGTAGGCTTTTGTAACATGGCGAATAACTAACTGCTTCATTGTGGAATATTCCTTACATTGTATGCAATATCTAAGAATAAACATAGTTAAACTTCTATCTTTAGTTAGTTTGAGAATATAATCGGGCATGCAATTTCCTTTCCCAAATTCAACTTACATAATATAATAGTTGTTAATGTTATGTAAATGTTAATATTCTATATTAACATTTAGGAAATTCAATTTTGTAAATAAATAAATAAAAAGAATATAAAATACAAACAGAATATTTATATTAATAATGATAGTTAATAAACACCATCAAGCGCTAAATTAGTAAAATGGCCTTTAGAGAATATTTTGTTTTAGCAAAGCTAGTGGATTAGTTTACGCAAATTGATTGCCCCAAAAATTACTTATATTTTAGTAATTATGAAGCAAATTATGATAGTTTTAAGGAAAATTTTACTCCAAAGTAATTAAAAATATGCACAATACATTGTCATTTATTTTTACAGAATATCTTTATTGTACAATACCTTAGTTGCATAATGCACTATTTATTTAAAAATATCCTAATAGGCATATATATTAAACAAGTATATGGAAATTCTTCTAATGGCAATTGTTTAAATGCCCTTATTTATTCAAAAGTAGACGTTTTTATCGTGATATTTTCCATTTAATTAATTTAATTAAGGAATAAGTATTCAGAATTTCATCGCGATCGGATGAGCGGTGCGGCAGCGCATAAAAGACATAAACAGACAAACATTCATTTTTATTTATACAGATTAATATGATTTTATTAAATGAGTTTTAATATTTGATCTATTTAAACATAAATAATATTTTTCTTAATCAAAGACGAAATTATTCTTTGATACGTGGAATCCAATATAATCATTATCATATGTTTCTTTGGACCATTTTTGTTTTGAGCCCGGTCCCCCAATTCCTGCAGGAGAGAGATTTTTTCCTCGTTTTCCCAAAACCGCAAAAGAGTATTTTTCCGGAGAGGATCGGACGGGAGAAAAAAAGAGCTGAAGAGTAGAAAGGTGAGACTGACAGCAATGTTTGATTGGAAATGAAATATTCAGAAGCTTCAGAAAATAATAAATAAGAACAGGAGGGAAAAATTCACTGCGTCCGCCTCGTCAAAGGGAATTTCTCCCTCTGTCACAATGCTACCATTCTTTCGATTCCGTCGATGAGTCCTCATAAATGCGAGAAGCCACGGATTCGAAATATGTGTCTCTGCTTTATTTTATCCACGCTGCGCCAAATAATATATTCAGCTGTTAAACATCCCAGATGCTTTATTTTTGCTCCATCCTGAGACTATAAATTATGACCGACCACAATACGATTTTTTTCCCATTGTTGACAGTATCAAGACATTGCGTGTTGATGCATTTAAGACAGTAGCTTTAGAATTCAGTTTGCTCTTTCTGTTTGTTTCCGTTTATTTTTGATGAAAGGTAAATAGTTATTCTCTTTTTAATTTTGAATTTTCTTCCAATCATGCTGGGAACTTTTACATGAAAGGATGTTACACATTCAATTCCTTTTTGGTTAGGACTAAATAAAGTTGGTCTCCAGTGACTTAGTTTTGATGCTAATTCTTTGAAGTATTTTCTTAAAAAAAGAAGCCAAAAAAATTCGAAATATGTGTTTCTGCTTTATTTTATCCCCGCTGTGCCGAATAATATATTCGGCTGTTAAACATCCTAGATGCTTTATTTTTGCTCCATCCAGCGATTATAAATTATGACTGACCTCAATACGATTTTTTTATCCATTGTTGACAGTATCAAGACATTACGTGTTGATGCATTTAAGGAA
>JAPMOQ010044256.1:2470411-2482827 GCA_026543055.1 Argiope trifasciata
ATTTTGTTTGCTCTTTCCAGTTTGTTTCCGTTTATTTTTGATGTAAGATAAATAGCCATTCTTTTTTAATTTGGAATTTTCTTCATTCTGTGAGCTTTTACAAGAGAAGATTTGACCTACTCTATCTTTTTGGTTAGGAATAGATTGAGTTCTTCCCAAGTGATCTTGTTTTGATATTAATTTTGTGGATTATTTTCTTTGAAAAATACTCTTTGTCGAAACTAGAGCTTTCATAAAAATTTAAAATTTACCTACTTTGTTCATTGTTAACTTTATTCATATCCGTTGCAAATTTCAATTTACTGACAAAGGTACAACTGATGCTTGGCATGAAAATTATAACTTTCTAATCCCGAAGAAATATAAGTAAAAAAATATAGATGATAAGAAAATTGCTTTAAGCCCTGAGCAAAAATAATCTTCAATATTTGATGAAGTTTTGCAATTTTCTATGTAAATTTTTATTCGCCGGTGGGTATTGGATACTTTTTTTTATTCAGTAAATTTTCTATCGAAGCAATTTTATTAGATTGCTTCAAGTGTGTTTTTAAATACGAATTTTTTTACTATTCATATTATAAAATATTGGATTAATATTTAATGATATTTAGTTATTGAGCTAACTTTTTGTTATAAACATTTTATGTAGAGTTCTGCATCTGCCAAAGGAGATAAAAAGCACATGCAGTAATATTTACTAATTCCACACACTTTCTAGTTACGACAATAAGAATCATTGTAAAATATTTTTACTTGATTAGATATTTTTACTTATGTGACTCTGTTGATTTGGTGATAGTGTCAAAAATAGTCACCATGATCAAACAAAATACCTAAAATTATAAATTTTCACATTTTTTACCCATATTAAAATGATCTAGAGAATAAAAATAAATGTTATTAAAAATTTTCATTCAGATATATTTTACCACCTCATTCTTACTTGTTTATTAACATTTTTATTCTTATATTAAAAATACATCTTCCTTTATTGATTTCCAATAACAATCAAATAAAGCAACATTATTTTGATTCATCTAAAAAAGCGTATTTGTACTCGCACAAAATTACTTAAATTTATACATTCATAAAAAATTTAGATTTTGAAGAAATTGAAAAACCAAATAAACTATAGTTGCCTCATTTTTATGAAACTTAAATGCTTGATTTATTAAAGAACGATGCCATTCTTACGTTTTCTCCCCAAAAAATGTATAACTATAGAGAAAAAATTTTAAGTAGTAGGAATAGTCAGCCCAAAAATTTCTTTCATATTCTCCAATAAAGGTTTCATTCGTCTAACAACTCATAACATTATATACTTTGGATAAAACCGCTAATACTTTGCATAACACCGATAAAAACTAGTTGTGGCGGCTCTCCACTGTGGAACGATTTTTGTTCTTTCATTTATTATTATTTATTATTGCATATTTATATTTTAAAAAGTAGCACCCACATTTGTTTCTTTTAAAGTTTTGATTATTTCGTGTATATTTAATTTGTTAAGTAATATTGTACGTTTTGTAAATAATTTGTATTCAATCAGAACTCAGAGATGTGGTATTCTTTAAGAATCAATAACTATTTGTTCTGAAAGAATGAATCATTTTTTCTTCTATAATCTCTTGGTCATTCTTTCTTAAATAATTTTTTTGAAACGAATTCTGAATTCGAAAAGAATAAAAGAAAAAGGCAGTCGTGTTCGGCCTATGAAGGTCTGTGTTTGTTTGAATGAAACCTTCTTTCGATATCATGGAGTTGGCCAGTTCCGATGTGAGATGGAGTCTAAATTAATTATGTTAATGCCTAAGGCAAATCTGCCCGCACTACATAATTACGAAATACAGATATTTGTAAATATTATAATATTTAACTAGATTTGTCATGAGAATATGTATTTTATATACCTTTATAATGATTCAAAGTTTGATCAAACCAGAATTTGATATTGAATGAAGCTTCTTTTTGAATTTGGGACGTTTATGGACATTGGATCTGAACCATTCCTAATACTCTTTAATGACAGAAATTTGTTTTAGTAAAAATTCCACGTACTCGTTGATTTTGTAAAATAAATAAAGAAATCGTATCTTTAATTGTAATATTTAGGAAAATAAATTATTGTTATTATACTCTGCATACATTTATATGGCTCATAAGCATATATTCCCGAGTACAAAGTTTTACTTAGAAAAAGAGTACAATTACATTAAAACTTTACCTCCCGTAAATTTTATTTATAATAAACTTATATAAATTAATATTAATACGTTTCACTTATAAACAGATATTAAATTATTTATGGACATACAAAGTTCAATATTTCTGTCTTCAAATTTCGTAGGGATATGTTCTAAATTTGTTATCTTAACACACATTTAAATCGAGACATTTTTTAAAAGTCAATCTATTTATTACAGAAAAATGTTGTATATATTTTTATTCGAACAGCATCATCCAATTATTACGATTTGAAGAAGACATACGGTTACTCACTTTGATTGGCGCACATTAGTAACTACATTTTCAAACTAATGTGAGTCTTACATAGACTGTTTTAATATTCCTTGGCTCTCTACAGTGCCCACTTTTCAAACTTTGCTAACTTAATATCGGCAAAGATGTCAACTTCACTTCATGTGGGGTTAATTCAATAAAACTTTTCTGTCTGTTTCAATATTTTTAATTTCTAAAATATGATCATGAACAATAATTATTTATTATAATTAAATAATTATAATAAATATTAATTAAAATATTAATAAATTATTTATTATTATGTTTGTAGTTTTCTCTTACAATAAACCTCTTTGTTTGTAGTTTTCTCTTCATTCTGTTCTCGCGGAGTGTGAGACTTTCATGTGCCATTAAGATGACGCTTTCACTAAAGGACATTTCAATCTATTAAGATGACACTTTTTCTCAAGGACATTATTAAATGGTAATGATTGTATTTCCCTGTTAGATGAAAGGCTATTTTCAGTTATTTGATGATATTCGCGTCTAATAAATATTTATTTCGAACGTTACATTTTTTAAATCAAAATCTATAATTTCCCACATAGTTGATTCAAACTGAAGCAGATCAAGTGCAAAAAAAAGTGAGCGCTACATGAACGATCAGCGCAGTAGTCTCCCCAAAACTTTCTCAATATTCACTAATAAAAGTGAGCTTTTGTATTAAACGTAGTTTTTCGCAATCGATTAAGATTAAAATTTAATGCATAACTACAAATACAATAGCAAAATCACTAACAAAATTTGATGTATTTAAGTTATTGCATTTTTCAACTATCGTGTTTAAATACTTCTGATTCAATACAAGATATTGCAACCCTTGTAGGATTTGGATCAAATGTTGATAGGTGTCTATAATGTTAAATACATAAACTGTTTTTTAAGCATCTAATTTTCTTCGTTTTTTATTACCATGTTAACTCGTATTAGAAATGGCTGACAAACAGACTTTTTCTAAATAAAATTCACTCGAAATCTCACAGATATCTACATGTTTGGTATAAATACCATGTACTAAATTCCATTCGGCTAACTTAACGAACATTTGAATTATTTTTGTCCCAGACAGAAAAACAGATTAACACATATTTTCCAATAATGAATTTTTTTTAACTCTAGAAAGCGTAAATTTTCTAGATATATTATTGAGATACAGAGATACAGTATCCTTGTAGGTAAGTGTTCCTATTTTATAGGGACTATAATATTTTCTTCACGTTTCATATACAAGAAAGTAAAAAGTCGCTACCAACAATACCCATTTCCACATGAAGCCTGTTCCTTTGATTTGAATTTGAACAAATGTATGAACAGATTTAATTTGAATTTGAACAAATGTAGGAACAGATTTAATTTGAATTTGAACAAACGTATGAACAGATTTAATTTGAATTTTGAACAGACGTATGAACAGATTTAATTTAATTTGAAATAAAAAGAAAACAACGTAAAGAAAAGGGAGAATTTCTATTTAAATTATTAAAAAATAAAAGTCGTATCACACACAGAGATGCACAGACACATATGCATAAACTTCCGCAAGCATACACATATACGTAAGGAATACATAAATATATACATTAGTATATATTATCATACTAATTCTCATAAAATGTAGGTAATTACTGTTACGAAGATCCAAATGGTTTAAATATATTCTAAATGTTATGAAAATTTATTGGCACCTTAATCAATATCGCCTACTAACTAGTATTACTGAAATTAACAGCTGCTCTAACACATATTTTACTCCAAAATAACTATTGTTTGAGAATAAATAGTCACTGATTTCAACTCACTGACAAGGTCACACGATAATTTCGCGTTATTTATTTGTCAGGATTATAAACGCAGTCTGACAAAGCAGTTGACACAAGTTGAGAAAGTTCCGATAAACTGAACCTTCGCCCATTGCAATTCATGCACTGTCCCTATTTGGCCATTACAAAGAGATGGGAATGGCAATAATGTGATTGAATCGCAATATTTGACATTTGACTATTTGTTTAACTAATGAGCTGTGTTTCACTTTGGGAACATTTTCAAATATGACCGATAAAGAGCTTGGCATATAATACGTTATGTTTACCGGAAAGATTTAAACCCATTGATGCCTAAGGTTAAAAAATTGAAATTTTTGCATAAAATTTCTATATGTTAGGTAAAAAAAATATAATAAAAATAACTTTTATATGCGGGGTGTTCCAAAAATGGAACAGTAGGCATAAATGGGTTAAGTATCAAAGAAAATATTTAATATATTGATATAAAGGCTTATTTTTTCTTAATATTTAGTACTTCGGATTCTGTGAAGTTATAAGTAGTTTTTGTCAATGCATTTCTGAAAAGGAGCAAAAACAATTCTATTTTTGAATAAATCTTTACAAGGTACCAAAAAAAATTGATGAAAGTCTTCGATGCTAATAATAATATTTAGTTAACAAATAAACAAAGATTTTTTTGTAAGGAGCTATTAAGTTGATAAAAGAATAAAACAGGTTGGTTGAATATTCAAAGAAACATCCAGAAAAATATTTAGATTTATTAAATAGCTGATCCAAGCATTGATTAAATCTAAAATAAATGACTGGTGACAACTTTTGTGTTATGATGTTTGTAATAATAATACCCACTCTTTACATACGTATTTCATTTTGCTAAAATTCAATAATAATGTGCATATGCAACTTTAAGTATTGAAATGAAGAGATAAAATTTTACTTTTAATGGGGAAATTTTTTAAGGTTAGATAAGAATATCTAGATATTACGTCTAGATCTCTGTGGATAAACAGGAAAGTGTTTAACTCATCTTCAAATAATTGAAAAAGAAAAATTAATTAGCACGATGGTCAATGTATTTAATAGCAATGTATAGCCCATAATGCTAATTGCAACGAAAATAACAAGATTCGAAGAAGGATGATGCTTACTTAATGACCATGTATTGGCTTCTAGAACTTTCTAATCATATCGCACATAATTCAAGGATAAACTTCGGACATTCTAGAATCTTCCAAAGATAAGCATCAAAAGGATCGATTGTAAATCTTAATGACTAGCAAGAGACGGTAAAACATTATTGTAAGAATTTTATGTATAATTTTAGAGATACAATACCTGAAACATGACATCTTCAAATTTAGTGTCCATTAATTTGCTTCTTGAGAGAGCGTTTGGGAATATCCAACATAGATTTTCCTATCTATCATCCTCAAGTGAATCTGTCTTTATGGTATCTGCATAGAGAATGAAAGGATTCAGAACTTGAAACTGCATTTCATCGATGATTCGCCAACAATTGGAGCCGACAGCACATTATTGAATACCAAATTTCAATCCGCAGGGCTATGCCCTAGTCATCAGCTTTATGTTCATTATGATCATAGTACCAATTTGTAGAATGATGAAGTCATCATAAAACAGTTCTCGTGTTTCTTCTAAACAGGATTTAAACATTTGATGATATCCGATATACAATCCCAACATTTCCGTAGTAAGATAAAAAAAATCTGGTAGAATTTCTGCTAAGGGAAAGAGAAAAGTCAAAATTTGAAACCAGATTCATCAACAATAGGAGCCTAAGTTTGTACCACTTATCAGTCTTATGTTCATTATGCTCATATCACCAATTAGTAGAATGATAAAGTCCTCATAAATCAACTATCTTGAACAGGATATTAACATTTGATAATATCCGATACAGAATTCCCGATAGTTCTTAACTATGTAAAATTTGAAGCCAAGCTGTTCTGCTTGGGAGTCTCTGCTCAGGGAGTGAAAGGGTTCAAAACTCGAAACTGCATCCAAGAGAAAATTCGTCATGCTCGGAGATGTTAAATTTGTTGAGTTCCAAACCTCTACTCATGAAGTAAGGGCGAGGTTCATCAAAGTCATATTATCATTTTGCAAATTTATAAGACAGTCATAAAACAGATTTCATATCCATTCTTAGCCGGATATTAACATAGCTAATGACTTCCAAATGTAAAATCATAAACATGATTAGATTCCTAATTGATCAGGGAGAGCTACTTCAATTAAATTCACTCTATTACTTTCTTAGGACACCATTTAATACAGTTTGTAATTTATTCGTAGTTTATTTTTCATCCTCCCTCGCAAGCAACTATAATTAATAAACCTTTATTTACTTTACATTATAATGTTCATTCTTACAGTGTTATTGCACTTAAGACATTTTTTCATTCTAGCGTTTATCATTTCTTGTTATGTTGTATTTTTATGTATTTTGTCATTTGAATGTATCTTTCATATTAATTGCTGTGTGCTTTCTTTTTTTGTTTAATAAAGTCAACCTTCGTCTATACCAAACCAGAAAGGGGCCACATGAGCTCTAAAAACGGAGGTATGGTGTTAGATGTTAAGTGACATGTTTAATATGAAATTGCATGCAGTTCATGAAATTAAAATTTTATGAAAACCTTCAAAAATAGATTTTCAGCGAAGTAATAACTTTTCCAACTATCATTCCAAAGAACTTATGCTAGATTTTTTCCATTTCTTTAATGAGAATATCTGAATAAATATAAAAAATATGCTCAAGACAATTCTAATGTATCATAAAAAGTATGTCTGGAAATAACTATCATATTTTATGCCTATCTTAGACATTGCTATGAGATTTTCCCACATTGACAAGGAACAAGTAAAAAATGTACTATATCTTTATCTGAAAAATTAAAAAAATTACCAGTTATTTTATTTTTAAAAATGCCTTAAATCTATTTCTATGAAATTAAAACACAAAGGGAAATTGAACTCAGAAATATTTATTTAAAATATTTCGGATAAATGAAAACACCATTCCCCAGTTAGATGTTATCTATATGCCAAAAAGAAACCGAGAGAGTTTAGAATGCGGTTTTTTAGGTCCTATTCCATCCCTCGAATGAATAAAATTTCAAAGATTAGAAATTGAAACTCCCAACTCTTTTTGCCGAAAATGGTAACTTGAGAGAAAAAGACTGTAGAGTAAAATTGCATTTGAAAGTGAAATAAAATTAGATATGACCTAGTGCTGCTTGCGAGGAATAGAATTTTGTAAATTAGGGAATTTCCCTGACATGTTTAGGGCAGACTGGGGCCTGTAGCCAAGAACAAAGGATCCATTACTTATAGTTTACGGTGATGAAATGGACCCCCATTCCAGATTAGGTCTAGTTTCTTTACCAACTAGTTTTGAGGCTATTTTCTACATTTTATCAAAGAGTTGTAAATTGAAATTGATGAGATAGTTCAGCTTGTTTCCGAAAATGGTATGCGTCTAAGGAAATTTAATCTTTCCATGCTTTTAGGATAGATGATAAATCACTGCATCTGATTTTTCTAATTTGTTATAATACGCAGATGTTAAAATCCATTTCATTGTGAATGTATTGTAATATCTATGTGCAAAGAAGCATTTTATATTTAATGGGAAATAGAAATGTAATGGTTGAAAATCAAAAAAAAAAAAATGTTGTAGAATTTAAAATTTATGCAGACTGATGTTTTTTTTCTGGTTTATTCTATGTAATTATCTGCTTTAAGATTTGAAACTTTGAAATGTTATTGAGATACGTTGCAGAACTCCTAACGGTGAAATTTTATAAATATAGACAGTTAGAAAAATGCCCAGTATACTATTATAAAAGCTCAGGACAGAATTAGATGCATTTGTTTGTAGAATTGTTGAAGATATTTACCATTAAAATTGTGCAATTTCTATAATTTAAAAAATGATTTGAAAAACGTATTTTTAAATTTTTTTGAGTCCAATCCTTAAGAGATGTTTTCATTATTATTATCATGTGAACATGATGGTTTTTTTTTTTTTGTTTTTTTTTGGTTTGAGGTTTTTGAAGTCTCAAAATGCGTAGGCAACAAAATAACGATTTATTACTTTTAAGGCATCAATTTTTGGTTTCATGGTTATTATAAAATAAGGTAGAAATTTGTCACATTTATTGATTTATCGCCAAATAAAGTTACAACTTGGCGCAAATGTCCGCCATCTGTCCAATTTTGAGATGAAAAAAATAATACCGTTTTAAATTATTGACGTATGTATAATCTGATACTCTTGTGATTGATTCCAAGCCTGTTTAAACTGGTTAATGACTTAAACTAGTTAAGATAAATAATGAATTAAAATAAAATTGTTCTCAGATGATAGATTGAAATTTGTGTTCCTAGATTTCATTTTTTTTTAAATTTTTGTTTATTTTCTTCCTTTCTTGAATTTAATTTCACCTTTGTTTAATTTCGAAAAACTCTATGATGATAATTGAGAATGCAGTTTTATAGTAGTTCACCGTTTTAATCGCAGGTATTTTCACTGATTGTAAAAACAAGAAAATACATTTTAACAAAAGTATTTCTTTTAATAATATAGCTTTCTATTTCCTAAAGGGCTTTTCGATCAATCTCTCAGTATATTCAGGATAGTCCCTTTATCAGAGGTACATGTTGCTATACACACACACACATGTAATCTGAGCCCCTATGTATATATATATATATATATAACTTGACATTAAGATTAAAGATGTGATATGTATCTTTATTTTGATATGTATATACACAGGGGATTTCAATTAGATCATGTGTGTATATATGAGCAGTATATATACATGCCTGTGTATGTTTGTGCTCCACAGTCTTTACTGCTTGACCTAAAGCTTCCAAACATGACATATATGTGATGAGATCTCACTCTTACGGAGTCAAAAGAATTTTTTTAAAAAAACCATAAAATAAATTCTTAACTGGACAATTGCATAGCTGACTTCGTTTCTTTGCATTTTAAAACAGCGTTTTTATTTAAAATCTCCTAATAGTATGACTTGGTGCCCGTAAAATGTAACTCCACTTCATACGGCATTCAAATAAGAATAACATAAAGAAATATTGCCCCATCCAATAATTGAACAAGGAATTAAATAATTTTAATTTTTTCTCGTGGGGATTCCAAATATATTGAGGAAAATTATACTGATCCCCATTTAAATTACAATAGGTTTAAATATCGAATTTATTTTATTACAAACATTAAATAATTTTACTGGCAAACAGTACTTTAGTAGAAAACGACGCCGATATTTATTAACAAGAATGACATGAATAAGTAGCCAAGACATTCATCCTACAACAGCACATTACTACAAAGAGTATCACATAAATAATAGGACACAATAACAACCACAGCTCTTAAAGCGTCCAGACAGAATTCAGCAGGAAGAAGCAATTTTCGTCGGTAAACTCTACGGTCTCTTCAGACGGCTGCAATTCTCCACTGTTTTCTCGCTTTGACTGAATCGAATTTCCTACACGGCTGACTGCTCCACACATGATTCGATCCTCAATAAAACCCCGAATTTGGTACATAGCTCAATTAAGAAATCATTTGAGCTTACTCACTTGACTTAGTTGATTGAAGTTTGTGCCTTTTTATTTAAAATGTTAGTGTTTCAAAAATATCTTGTTAAACATGATTAACATCGTAGGGGATCTAGATAAAAGATAAACATTCTTCATTTATTAAAATAATTATAGACTTTTGAAACTTACTATGTAATTATTTACTTTCTTTAGACACCCTTTATATTTCACTATTGTTAAAGTTCTACAAATTAACTGTTTGGCATTGAACAGGAATATATATATATATATATTAAACCATATTTTTCTTAAATAATGTCTATTTATTTAATTAGTAATATTGTCATAGTCATAGAAACTTTCAAAAATTACATATTTATATGTTTAAATTGCAATAATAGTTTATTTATTTTGTTAATTAGAGCTTCTGTCAATCTGTTGGCTACATATTGATAAAAGATAACCATTTTTCTTTTCACTCTTAACGCGCACGTGCTGTTTAAATTTTATTTTTATTGTTGAAAAATATGATGAATTTGAAAAAAAAATCATTCAAAGTTTAGATTTAATTTGTTGATAAAGTATTAGTTTCATTAAAAAGATATATGATCTTTAGTAGTATGTAAAATTCAAATTTGTGCTGTAATAATTTCAAAAGTTCTGGATGAAAACGTTGAAATTTCACTTAATTTTTAATTAATTTAAATTATAACTAAAAACTTTAAAAAATTGCTCAGAGGTGCATATTCCTGCCCCCAAGATATACATGTGCCAAATTTGCAAATTCGATAGTTGTAGGACTAATAATCTGGCCTGTAGAGCACCAATACAACGCACACACACACACATATATATACAGTTTATTACGTAATTTTCCCGATTGCATCCGTTTCTTGTTCAGAAAACAGTAACTGGAATATGTGTTTTGTTAGAACCTAAGCTTAGAAATTGATTACATTTTATACAGAAAAACATTGACTTAATACTCACTCATTGAAATTGCATTAAAATTCCTTATATATTTCTTCAATATCTTGCATTATTTCCAACTTTGAATCTCTTCGAAAGAACTATGACTAATTTGTTTGTTAAATTCTTGTAAATATTTAAAAAATTAAACAGTAATTCCCTCAAAGAATTTCTATAAAAAAAGAATTATTAATGAATACCGAAGACCTTAATGATAACTTGCGATAAATGCACTTTCCTAAACTGCAGAGGCTACATAAAACTAATCGAGTCACTTTTAATAAGTAGAATACGTACTTTTTTGGTAGAAAAACGCACAGCTTAATTTCCCAGAAGTGTGTGACGCTTCAACAGATATGTACTACCTATTCATAAGTCGTTCATGAAGGACATAAATGTTTATCTAATTAGAATTGAAATGGGTAATGAGTAGAAGTTCTTAGTATCGGTCACAACTGACTTCCTCGGCGGTAAACACGGCAAAAATTATTCTCTTAGACTACCAAATGTGGGCCATGTTTATCTCGCACTCTGCCTTAATTTCATCAGTTGAAAGCTGTTCCCCTAATCGCATTTAACGGCGCTTTGACTAATTAATTTCTTGCAGGCATTAAAGCTAAAAAGATGGGGGGGGGGGTAGAATGTCATTCCTTCTCGATCCTGATGCATGACCTGCACCAAATGGATTCTAATAATCGAATTATATGATTAAAAGTCCGTAAATGGAATGAGTTGGAGGTAGGGAGTCAACAAAAGCATTTGGAGCGTTGAAGCTTTAGTGCCTGACCTGAACCGAATGTTTAGTGGCGGTCGTGAATTAGTGATGATGATGAGGGGATAGGTGGGATTTAGAGATGAGTACCGCCGTATGATGAACTGTAACTAATATTTTCTGGAGAACTCGCCGTAGATAAGCTGTGTTGGAAGTGGACCGGTTTGCATACGTTCAGAGATTAGATGTATTGCGAATACATTAAGAGATTATACGTGTGTAATCCCTTTGAAGCAAACTAAAGTTCATTTAAATAAGGCCCATTAAAACAGATCTTGACAATTCAGATATGTTTGTCATTAATGTATTTCACATCTCGCAGCTGAGATTATGAGAATATTTTATAAGAAACGTTTTAATACAAATCATTCGAGTTAGAATATTGTTAAAAATGTATTATGTTTATGATTTACAATTTATTTAAATAGCCCGTTATACTATAATATGTACAAAGGGAAACAACCGCTGTACTAAAACTATAAGAAATACAGCTTTAAGAAAATAATCCTTTAAACTTGAATACAATCATAAAACGAATCATTTTCTTATAGTTCAGAAAGGATTTTATATATTTATTCTCAAAGAATCCTTTCTTTTCTAAGAATCCTTTCCTTATAGTTGAAGAAAGGATCTTATATGTTTGTCCTCAATGAATCCTTTTCTTATAGTTGTACTTCTTGGTTATAATACACTATAAAAAAATCCTTTGTCCTTGAATAGGGACATTCACCCACCATTCAAGACGGTGAATCATTTTCTCGTTTTATTTATTT
>JAPMOQ010044256.1:2519361-2553370 GCA_026543055.1 Argiope trifasciata
CTTAACTAATCATCAGTGTAGAATAACATGTATCATATTTCGTATAATATTCCTTTTATTTCCAGCTTAAATGCAAGAAAGAATTCTTAATCAACAAAAATGACAACTAACTAACAAGTCCATGCTTAACTAATCATCAGTGTAGAATAACATGTATCATCTTTCGTATAATATTCCTTTTATTTCCAGTTTTAAATGCAAGGAAGAAACAACAAATACTTTAACCCAAATTTTCATGCATCTCCAAGTTTTAAAACTTCTCTAATGCACAATCGTTTTCTTTAAATCTTTTCCTCCTTCTTTAGTGCCAATGTGTATTCGAAAGAAAAAATGAAATACGGCTTTTACGAATTGTTGATATTTTCAAATTTTGAAATTATATTTCATCAACTGGATTGTTCATGGGAGTTTTGAATTTCGTTTCTAAAGTTATGCCTGTCTTTCAAATATAAATCCATAAAGTTTTTGAAAATATGATAAAAATATCTATATAAAATGTACAAAATATAAGAAGACAAACAATAGCATTAGGAATTTGTTCAAATGAAATGAATGAAATTTTTTGCCACATATAGTAGGATATGAATATATGATTGATTACATATGATTGAGAACTCACTAAAACCAAAAAATTTATTTAAATATGAAATATTTATTTTTATGAGAAAATTTAAATTATGTCATGTGTATTTATTCCGTTATTATCAAATAAATACTTCAAAGAAAAGCAGATAATATTTTGTTATTTCATTTATACGCTTTCATAAATGCTTTAATGTACATACAATGAATTTACATAAAAAATTTGTATTTTTGAATTAAAATAGATTTTTTTAATAAGTAAAAAAGTTATAACGTAATTTGCACTTTTAGGAATTTTTCACTGTTTAAAAGGAATCTTTATTACAATATTTTTAATAACTCCATAATTAAGATAATTTAAATGTTTAAAAGTCATTTAAATCTGAAAAACATCATCTCAAGAAAAAGTATTAAAATATATTTATTTTTCTGGTTATATTTTACTCAGCGATACATTTTAAATGGCTACTTTTATCGTATATAAACGTACATTTCGGAGATGTAATAGTAAAAAGAAAATTTCCCATATTTATAATGAATAACGTATAATGTTCCTATATTTCAAAGCCATAATTCAATTACTTATTCATTTTTAAATTTATATTAATATTTATTTTAAATTTTTTTTATTTAATGTTTGTTTCTCTCATATCTTCATATAAGCCTACTTGATAATTTATTCAAAAGAGTAAGAAACGACAATTCATAAAGTCCTCATTTCTTAAGGGATCAATTATTCTGATTCGAATAGGAATAATAAAGAGCTCATAATCTTAATATTTATAACTAAAAAGTAAATGAAAAAAACTCTTACATGATTATTTCCATCAAAAATATATCTAATTTTATTTATTTATTTGAAAAAAAGGAATAATTCGTTTTTTTTCTACTTTTAAAGCGCCATTTTGTTTGATGAAATAACATTTCTTGATTAAAAAGTTTTACCCGTTTCATACCCATTAAAACCGGAGTGAAACTTGGGTTAAAAGATTTATGCCTTTCAATTTTAGAAATGAAGGGGCAATAAAAATTATAAATATAGAATAATAAATTATATAGATTTCTATCTTATTGATTTCAAAACTAAAACTATTTCTCAAATGGGTATATAAATTATCAGGTGTTGTTAGTTATTCCAACTATTTCAAAATTTTAAATAGATAGAGTGACATTTTAAAAATAAATATTTGTAACACGAAGACAGTTTACAGAAACTAATCACAATTAGAGTGAAATATGCCTTTCCTAACTGCACTTTTCGTCGAAATTCCAAACAAAAACAATTTATTAAGAAAAACCGATAAATCAACTGCAGATTTCACAGACACAAACGGAATGATATTTTAACTTTAAAGAATAATTATTTAATGTCCCAATTTATTCACCAAGTTGCAATTATTTTTGAATAAGAAAACCATATTTCTTTATAAGCCGAGCGAAAGAAAGAGAGATGAAAATCTCTGATTAAAATATGGATTTACCGACTAATTATTCCTGCTTGGTCTTACCTGAATCACCAATTCCTCTCTCAGTAATAAATAAATAAATGGATAACGCCGTAATAGATGGAGCTCTCTTCGTAGTGAAACTACTAATGATGTCATTATTTTTGTCCCAGTAAAAACAATTTATTTAAAAAATTTAATAAATCAATTGTCGATTTCACAAACTCATAAACGAAATAATATTTTAATTTTAATGAATAATCATTTACTACCATAGTTTATTCAAAAATTATTTTTGAATAAGAAAATCATATTTCTTTATAAGCCGAGCGAAAGAAAGAGAGATGAAAATCTCCCATTAAACTATGAATTCACCGACTAATTATTCCTACTTGGTCTAACCTGAATCACTAATGTCTCTCTCAGTAATAAATAAATAAATGGATAATGCCGTAATAAATGGAGCTCTCCTCGAAGTGAAACTACCAACGATAGCGCTTTTTTGCCCGAGTTAAAACAATTTATTAAGAAAAACTAATAAATCAACTGCAGATTTCACAAACTCAGAAACGAAATAATATTTTAATTTTAAATAATAATTATTTACTATCCTAATTTATTCATCAAGTTGCAATTATTTTTGAATAAGAAAATCCTATTTCTTTATAAGCCGAGCGAAAGAAAGAGAGATGAAAATTTCCCATTAAACTATGGATTCACCGACTGATTATTCCTGCTTGGTCTTACCTGAATCACTAATGCCTCTCTCAGTAATAAATAAATAAATGGATAATGCCGTAATAAATGGAGCTCTCCTCTTAGTGAAACTACCGACGATAGCGCTTTTTGCCCCGGTGTTTACACTAATTTAAGAACGCCTTAGTTAATGTTATTATCGCCTTTTAAGTGCATTTTATTAAATAAGTTTCCTTTTGTTATTAGTGGATAGCCAGATGTGGACAGTTATTTTTTGCAGGGAGTAAGAATTTATTATGTTCATTAAAAAGACCAAAATATGAGTGTTTAGCAGAGCGTAAAGAAGTGCTTTCGAAATGAGTTTTCGCTTAAGTTTTACAGAGGCAGATATTGGTTCTAATTATATTAGACTTCAAAGATAATAAAGATAAGAGTTTGATAATGAAAAAAAGGGATTTTTTCATTGCATTGTAATTGAGTTGTTAGTGATCAGAATTAATGGGTGAAAATGGTAATCAAGTGGAAAAATCTTTATTACATATAGATAAATGTTCGCTTATATGAAATTGCTGTAAAACTGGCAGTTGATTTGTAACGAAAAATAAAGTTTTAATCCCGTAATAGATTTTAACTATATTAACAATCATAATAAAGAAAAATGTTTTTATTAGAAAAATGTTTTATAATGAAGATGTTAGCAAATTTGGTACTTTTGGTATTTCTTTCAAATGTATTTTACTATAACCTTGAAAGCTATTGTACAAATATATTTATTTTCGTTCATAATAAAGAAGTTCATTCTGGTATCTATCACATTATAGCGCTATAAAAATACAATTGTTGTAAATTTAACTCTATTATTGAAAGGAAGCAGAAAATTTATTTACTGTTATTCCAATTAATAGTTATGATTTCAATATTTAAAAACGTAAAAGGTTATATCTTCATTCCAATATTACTTCTGCTGTTTTGTTCATATTTACTCTACGTATGTAGAGTTTGGGTCAATATGAACCATTAAAGAAATCAACCTTTCTTGCAGTAAATGTTAAGTAAAAGATTTAATAAATGTTTTAAAGAAAAGTAATTTAAGCTTAAAAATTGTTCCAGTAATATAAAATCCTATCAAAATAACAGTAAAATATTTGAAATTAAATTTTATAACAATAATATAAAGCATCTACAAAAATAACAGAAAATATTCAAAATTTAAGCATAAATTTATTTACCATTTGAAAGGTAATATTTTACATGAGATTTGAAAATGTGATTTTTACAATTGTAGAGTCACCATGCATGTTTGAGACATAATGTGTATTCTAAACAAATCCTGGTAGTACGCTTTCCAGTGTAAAATCATGTTTTCAGTACATTCGAAGTTTTACTGACACAGAAAGTTCTATTTAGACCTCATAATTATATGACTTCCAGCATTCCACAACCAGCATTAACCGTCCCTGCATTGACAACAGGCATGGAACTCCATCCCACAAACTGGTATCCTACACCTGTACGACACAATGCATGCATGTTTGCATGCTTGCATTCAAAATTCCGGCGGTTACGCCGGTTACTAATGTACCAACATTTCACATTTGAAATGGCTCTTCTCGTCAATGGCTCTACCAGTTATCTTTAAACTTTAATCAATAAAATGTGGTACCTAGACAAATGTATTCCTAAAATTTCATTACTGTACAATAGTTTTTTCTTGGTGTTGGGATTTCTTTCCCATCAGTGTATTGCCATTCGGATTGTATAATTTTGGTAGAATTTCTATCCACTTTTACCAGATATCTCTCAATGGAGCTAATTTATTCTTTCTTGACGAGTGGATGTATTATCAAAAAGAATAACTCCCAATATAGTGTAAAATGTTTCGAGAAACATTTCGAGGATAAGAAATATATGTCTGCCAGTTATAAACACCAGGTAACAATTATAAGCCAAAACATGCTTGAATAGTTTTACTTGCAATATTGTTTCCTCTTTCTTCCAGCTGCCACTGTGACCTGGTGGTAAGATCTCGGCTTCGGAACCGGAGGGCTTTAGGCTCGAGACTCGATTCCACAGCGATGCAATGCTCCTTTCCAAGTTATCATCTTGAAATTCCATTCTTAAAGTGATTAGGGGCAGGTGGCCTGGTGGTAAAGTCTTCGCTTTGGAGCCGTAAGGACTCGAGACTCGATTCCACCGAAGAACCGTCGTATAAGGGGGTCTCTTGCACGTTAAATCCATCAGGACGAACATCCTCCCCCTGGTGTGGAGAGGAGGGTGTCATCTGACCGTGGTTCAAAATGACGAGGTCGGTCCCCAAATAGCCCTAGTGTTGCTTTACAACATGACGTTAATGTAACTAAACTAAACTAAATTTCCACTTTCTTCCATAAACTTTTCATCCTTCAATATTAGTCATTTTCTTAAATTTCTTTTTCAGTTGTAGAATTGAATACTATCTATAATGAATATTTTACCTCTTTTATCTTTTCCTTTACATATCTTATTATCCTTGGAAATTATTCATAATATTAGCATTTTTTTACTGAAAAGAATATGGCAACGGATCCAACTTCCACTTTTTTTCACTATTCAACTGAATACATTCCTTATAGCTTATTTACTGAATATCGTTATCAAAACCATTGTCAGAACTTTCGCTTCGCTGTCTGAAGTCTCTATTAGCTTAGCTATATCAGAGTGACTCAAATATATAAAATGAGCAACTTTTTCCCTTACATACAAGGGCACAATTTTTTTTATAGTTTTTCAGAAAGTAAAATACGGAAGGGAAAATAAATGTTGCGATAATTTGGTCCCCTGAACGATACATTAGGTATAATTGTACTTTTTGACCGTGCACGCAATCTCTTGTCTTGTGACCAAACACATACGGCAACGAAAACAGATAAATTACAGTAACCATTGTTATTCTTTTATTTTGGATAATTCCAAATAAAAATGAGCTGGTATGAGTAAAATTTATTTATTTATTTATTTGCATCTCCATAACGCTTGGCTCGACAAATACGTTCGCCTCCGACCATATTGCTTGGCTAGAGAGAGAAAAAAAAACGCTCGTTGCCCACCATAATGCTTTTAGTGATTAAGACATTCGTCCCTCACCATAATGCTTTTCGTGATTAAAATGTCCGTTGGCCGCCATGAAGCTTGGCGCTATTAAAACGTATGTTGTCCGCCAAAAAAACTTGATACGATAATATCGTTCGTCTCACTTCCAACTCACTGGAGAGGAAGTAATATCGTGGTATGTTCATAAGCCAGGTAACAACATCAAGACACAAGTGTACACTTTTGTCTAGCCGTTATATTACACGGCTACGATCCCAATGGTCCGAAGTTCGAACCTCAGGAATGCACAGTGTGTTCAAATAAAAAAAAAGTATCGAATATCATGACTTAAAAGCAACCATATTTGTCCATGTCGCAAGGAGAAAACATAGCAAGACACCTAGGAATGCGATCGGAGTCTTCGAAGTATATCAGAGCATAAGTGGAAGCAGGAGAAAGGCTCTTATGAAGAGAGTTACTTGTTGAATTCCTCGAACACAGTATAACCATAAGCTCAATGTATACTATGAGACATTCCGAAGACTACGCAAGTCCATCATGAACAAACGATTGGGTTAACTCACGATATGATTCTGCTATTTGATAACAGGCTGCAGGGTCACACGCGTGCAACTGGTGAAGCTCATAGTGGGGGTAGCTCGGCCTTCCGCCCTACAACCCGGTCATGTTATCCTGTGATTTTCATGCTCTTCAACTCGAGTGGCGAACTCAAGGATGCTGCGAATGACTATATCTCTTCAAAGCCACAAGAATTTTGGAAAAGAGGAATCCTTCGACTGGTTAATCAACTTGATCGTTGTGCTCAAGCCTATGGTGTGTAATTTGAATAAATTTTTCATTTATACTCAGAGTGACGTTCCATACCTTTTCATTTGAATAGCCCTGGAAATAATTTTAATTTCAAGCAAATACAACAACAAAAACTTATTACTCTCTTTTAAAAAATCTCTTAAGGATTTCAATTTATGATAATAAATATCATCAATAATTACGCCATTTTTCCATTTCCTGAAAGAAAGGCCTAAAACTTTTACTGCTATAAAAAGAAGAATTATTAAAAAGTTGTAAAACTACATAACTTGAAAGAAATTCCAATTAAGACAAAAACTGCATTAAAATCAAGCGATATTCAAGAAGTTGTAACTTTCCTATTTGCTATTTGTATATGATTATTTACCAAATTTTATTATTTAAAGTATAAACATAAATTAACTAGAGATTTAAAACATTGCTTCTAAGCCTTAATGCGATGAATTTTAACTTCCAAAGGAAAGGTATTTATTATCTGAATTGATTTAACACAATGCGATTATTTTCAAATAAGAATTTTATTTCTTTATAAGGCTACCATAGAGAGGGAAAAAAAAGGCTTTCATTAAACTATGGAATCCCTATCTAATTATTTCTTGTTTACTTTTACCTGCATCACTAGTGTCTCTAAGAGTCAAAAATAAGTGGATAATAGCGTATTAGATGCAGCTCTTATAGTAAAAATGGCGACGATACCGCTTTTTACTCTCTCGTGCGAACTGATTTAAGGGTGCCTCACTTAATGATATTATCGCCTTTTAAGTGGATTTTATTAAGTGAGTTTGCTTTTATTATTAGTGGATGGGCAGATGTGGAGTGTTCTTTTTTGATGTATTTAAGAATTTGTTATGTTCTTTAAAAAAATCAAATTATCGCTGCTCTGCAGAGTATTTCGTGTCAAATAAAAATGAACTTTGTCTCAGAGTCGTTGCAGATAGCAACTTTGAAACTAATTGTAAGGTATTTAAAATATCATTTACTGATTTGAGATAAGAATATAACTGTACTGATTTGGATAAGAATACAATTTTGCTCATTTCAGATAAGAATGCAATTTTGATAAAAATACAATAAAATACCATTTACTGATTTCTTATAAAATATATCTTTTTATAATTTGAGATAAAACATAATATACTGATTTAAGATGAAATATAATTTTCCTGATTTGAGATAAGAATGCAATTATGATAAGAATACAATAAAACACAATTTACTGATTTGAGATAAAATGCAGTTTACAGATTTGAGATAAAATTCAACTTACTGATTTGATATAAAATAATATCTGCTGATTATAGTGCTGTAGTTAGTGATAAGAAAAACCTATGAAGAAAATGATGAAATGTGTAAGTAGTTTTATAAATACATAATTTCTTGGAAAATCAAAGTTTTCTAGAATTTCTTTGTTCTTTCAAAAAAATCAAATTATCGCTGTTCTGCAAAGTATTCAGCGTCAGATAAAAATGAACTTTGTCTCAGAGTCGTTGCAGATAGTGACTTTGAAACTAATTGTAATGTGTTTAAAATACAATTTACTGATTTGTGATAAGAATACAATTTTACTGATTTGAGATAAGAATGCAATAAAATACAGTTAACTAATTTGAGATAAGAAGGGAATTGTGATAAGAAAACAATAACATAAATTTACTGATTTGAGATAGAAAACAATTTACCGGTTTGAGATAAAAAAAACAATTTACTAATTTGAGATTTAAAAAAAAAATTACTGTTTTTAGCGGTATAATTAGTGATAAGAAAAACTCATGAATGAAATAATGAAATGCGTAAGTACTTTAAAAATGCATAATTACAAAGTTTTCTAGAATTTGTTATGTTCTTTCAAAAAATCAAATGATCGCTATATTTCAGAGTATTTCGTGTCAGATAAAACTGAACTTTGTCTCAGAGCCGTTGTAGATAGTGATTTTGAAACTGAATGTAAGGTTTTTAAAATACAATTTATTGATTCAGGATAAGAATTCAATTTTACTGATTTGAGATAAGAATGCAATTTTACTGATTTCAGATAAGAATGCAATTGTGATAGGAATACAATAAAATACAATTTACTGATTTGAGTTAAAATACAATTTACTGATTTGAGATAAAATACAATTTACTGATTTGAGTTAAAATGAAATTTACTGATTTGAGATAAAATACAATTTACTGATTTGAGTTAAAATGAAATTTACTGATTTGAGATAAAATGCAATTTACTGATTTGAGTTAAAATACACTTTACTGATTATAGCATTATAGTTAGTGATAAGAAAAACATATGAAAGAATTGATGAAATGTGTAAGTAATATAATTTAATACATAATTTCTTGATTTTAATTTCTTAGAAAACGGAGTTTTCTAGAATTTGTCATGCTCTTTCGAAAAATCAAACTACCGCTGTACTTCAGAGTATTCTGTGTCAGAAAAAAATGAGCTTTCTCATCAGAGTCGTTGCAGATAGGGACTTTGAAACTAATTGGAAGGTTTTTAAAATACAATTTGCTGATTCGAGATAAGAATGCAATTGTGATAAGAATACAATAAAATACAATTTACTGATTATAGCGATATAGTTAGTGATAAGAAAACACATGAAGGAAATGATGGAATGTGTAAGTACTTTAATAAATACATAATTTCTTGGGAAAATAAAGTTTTCTAGGAATGCTTAACAGAAAATTAATTTTTAATTTCAAATGTTTGCAGTTAAAGTTTTTTTTATTAAACCTACTGGATCTAAATGATCTATAAACTATTAAAAATATGTACAAAATCAAAAAGATTCATCTATAAACATTGAAATATCAATGAAATGAAATGACGCTATTATTTGATTTTATTTCTTTAAAAAAGTTCCCTTTAAAAATCATAAAAAAACTAAATTTGTAGTTATCAATATTTTTGAATTTAAATTTTGTTACTTAACTAAATTATTCAATTCTATGCCCGACGACATTTATTTTTTGCAAGAAATAACTGAACGTTGAATGAAACTAAGTAAACTGCAATAAGTAAAACTGCAAATATAAATTTATAAAAATTATGAAAATAACTGGATTTTTTGAAGGGATTTTAGAAAGTTTCCGACGGAATTATGATTTCTTAATAGTTTAAAAAATGGAGTACATTTTAAATATGTTTAAAGTTTCTTAATATGTAGTATATTGTTACGGATTTCCTATATTAATCCGTCGGGTTCTTTTAAACTTGTATATATATAGTGGTTGTGTACGGTGTTAGAGATGATGAACACAACACAGACGTTTATTTACAGGACGTGGACAGGACAGCACACAGCCGACAAATATTCACAACACAAATATGTACAGGAGACAACTATTTACAGTCGAGACGTACACACAGGACAACACACTGCAGATAGTAGTCCACAGGCAGAAATTCTGTAGTGACAATGTCCACAGAGCGGCTAGAGAGGATTCAGCCGGAGAGGGAATCTTTAAGGGATTCGCTTTACACCTCCTGGGTCTCTCCAGAACAGGCTGATCTATTCCTTTGTCTCTTCTTGCCTCTGCTGTCGACTTACTACTTCGCACAACGGGACTACTCCTTAGTTTGGGGCAGCTCCGTTCCCGACGACGGCACAAAGGGCTACGACGCAGGCTTCATCAGTATATGCCACACAGAGATTAGCAGTCTTCCGTTCAGGACTCCTCAGTTCAAGACCTCTATATATCTAGGTCTTCTCGTTAAATTCCACAGCGCTACTTGTCTTCTTCGTTGAACACTAGGCCGTACAGCTTCGGCTTCTCTCCACTGCTGCACTTCGGCTTGACTCCACTGGATTCTTCTTCAGACCTACTTTCCCTTTTCTCCGCTGCTTCGCTTCGACTTTATCCGACTCGACTGACTGATTTACACTGGAGCCCTCTTCCTAATATATACTGGTGGTAGGCGGGGCTAACGTTTTCTGGACCAATCAGGAGCGTTCTAGCTGGATCTCGGCTCCTAGTGGATGGATCGGGAAAATTCTCGATGTTTCGGGTACTTTCCATTTTGTCGCCAAAGTCGCCAAATTCGTCGCCAAGTCGCCAAATGGTCGCCAAGTTTGTCGCCAAGCCTTGAGACCTCTGACGTTACACCCATTTACTATTCAATACACATTACTGTCAATCTGTCTTCCTTACATTGACAGTATTTGCGCGGGAAAGCAAAACCACAGGTTCGTAACAATATAAAATTGATTATCAAAAATCAGAAAATGCTATGTTAAAATATTCAAGTTCACTGGGTATCTAGACTATGATTGAATTTGATTTTTATAATCTAAAAATTATATAATTTAAAATGAGTGAATATAATTATTTACTTTATTATAAACTTTTAAAGTTTGTGCATTTATTTAAAAATGTATATGAGATCCGTAAAATTTAAAATGAATGAACTTAATTCTTTGCTTCATTATAAAGTGTTAAACTTTGTGCATTTATTTAAAAATATATATGAGATCCGTAAATATATATGTGTGTGTGTGCGTGCGCTACATTGACTTTCACTACGAAGAAAGAATTTTTTTTCAATCAAATGAATAAGTTTACATATTTTCTGTGGAATTTATATTAATGCTGTCAAAATAATTAATAATTACAATTCAATAAGGAATAAATCAGTATAAAACTATATAATGGAAACAAGAAAAGGAAAATATGTTTTCCTCACCGTAAAATTGGAAGAAAAACATCTTTTCTCAGAACTACAGGCCTAAAAACATGTTTTTATTTTGCATACTTATGAACCACAAAGATATATAGCTGAATATTTTATTTTGGATTTAAAAAAAAAATTGAATAATCAATAAATTGCATTACAATCTAAAAAAAAGTATGCTTGCATTTAAAGTTAGGCATATTAAAACAATAATCAGCAACAAAAGTTTATACTATGCACATTTATTTTCCATTCAAAATTTATATAAATAAAGTTTATAACGTAGTGGGCTACCTTAACTCTCATAATTTAATATTCATTCTAAAATACGGAAAATTTAATCCTAGATAATGTTTGTCAAATTAAATTATAATTTCATCAATAAATAACCAAAAAAATTGCTACTAGAAAAAAAACCCTGAAACTTTTAATGTGATTATAAATCCTCCCTACATCACATTTAATTAATACTTGTTATCGTAGGGCATAAACGCATGGATATTTAATGGTAAATACTTGTTCTTCCCCTTCTACATTGTATCATCCATGTAGAAGTATGTTCTACGGTGGCATAATAGCTCCCTCCCTTCTTCTAATCTTCCAAATCTGCCCCGTAAACTGCTCCGAATCGCTTGAAAGCCTTTTCGTGTACCCTTGGCACTCTTCCTGACATTTTATATGCGGATAATTATCTTTCGGCCCCTGAATTTGCGAGTTGAGAGAAGGAGGCTGGACAGTTCCAGTTTTTTTTTTTGCCGACTTTCACCAGTAGATTTATGCTGCATTGAATTCTGGGATATTTTATAACCCGGCTCCGGTAACCTTAACCTCTTTTGACGCGGATGAAATTTAAAGGTGACCAGGGAATGAAGTCAAAGGTTTCAAAGTATCTTGTTTGGTGTTTTATTATAAGAAATTTTATTGGTTGAGGAGAGATGCTTGATAAATAATGTGCTGTGACATTGTTGATAAAAGAGATAAGGAATTCTCGTAATTTTTTTGGCTTAATCAAATCAAAAATGAAATATTTTTACCGTGATGTATGAATTAAACACGTTTCAAGAAAGAAGTTAAATCTTATTTCAAATAAATAATAATTATAAATTCTTAAAGCTTTATTTCTGTTCCTATTATAAATAGCAAACCATAAAATCAAATCAAGAGGCTACATAAAAGGTATTATATTAGTCAATTTACTAAAATTTAATTGAGCTTAGTTGTATATACGTCCCGTTTTGTTAACAAAGTCACTAAGGCTGTTTTGGGACTGACCTCGTTATACTGAACTGAGGCAAGAAATTGAATAAGCTTAGAAGAAATGCTTAATAAATAATGTGCTGTGACATTGTTGATAAAAGGGATAGGGAATTCTCCTAATTTTTTTGGGTTAATAAAGACAAAAGTAGCGTAATATTTTTACTATGATGCATGATTTAAACATGTTTCAAAAAAAAAGTTAATTCTTACTTAAATTAAAAAATAATAATTGTATACTCCTTAATGCTTTATTTCTATTCCTATTATAAATACCGTAACTTTTGAGAAACATTTTGCATCTTTTTTTGTATAAATTATTGATGGATGTTTTCTTAGCAATATATTAGCCTTCCAAAATGAGACCTAACATAAAAAATATATTCTTCATTCAAATTTCAAAATGCAAATTGCAATGCAGAGATTATATTTTCAAATCAAGAGGCTCCATGAAAATATAATATTAGCCAATCTGGTAAAGTTAAATTGAGTTTATTTATATTAACTTCCCGTTTAATTAAAAACAATAAAAATTAAAAAAAAATAAAAACATTACGGCTCTTTTGGGACTGACCTCGTAATTCTGAACCGAGGCTAGAATGCGAGGACACCCGATTTGGCTCAGCATTTACAAATTCTCCCACATACACCAGCTGTTGAATGTTTGGCCCCCTGCGCATTTAAAACTAACCATCCCCACTTATACGACAGTGTTTCGGTGGAATCGGGCCAAGAGATCGAAACCATGCGGCTCTGAAGCCTTACCACCATAACACTGTGGCTTCTCTCGTCTTCTCCTAGCTTAGATGAAGGAGGATGGGGGCATTTTTTAGGGGCTGCGGTGGCCAGGTGGCAAGGTCTAGACTTCGGAACCGAAGGGTTCCGGGTTCGAGGTCTGGATTCACCAAAGTACCACCGTGTAAGCTGGTCTGGTGCAAGTTAAATCCATCGAGGTGAAACGGCATCCAGCAGGTGTGGTGTCTAAGTTTGGTGTCATCTTCATCATCTAACCGCTGTTCAAAATTATGAGGTCCGTCCCACAATAGCTCTGGGGCCGAGGTATCCTAGTGGTAAGGTCTCGGCTTCGGAACCGGAGGGGTTCAGGTAGGAAACACTATTCCATCGAAAAACCGTCGTATAAGGGTTTGTTTTGCATTTTAAATCTGTCAGGTCAAACGTCCTCCCGCAGGTGTGGTGTGGAGAGGGGACAGCTCAGATGTCATCTTCGTCGTTTGACAGCGGTTCAAAATGACGAGGTCCGTCCTAAAATAGCCCTAGTGTTGCTTTATAATACGGGACGTTTATATAACTAAACAAGGTGGCACTCTCTTCTAAATTGAAAGTGATAGTAGAAAAAATCTAGTTAGAGTTAACGACGTAATAAAAAAGTTTACAGTATTCAAACTTTAAAGTATTCATTTCTGAATGTCGTGTATTTTTAAGTGATGAAATGCATTTATTATATATCAACCTGCGAACGTCTGATTTATCTCTATCTATTTTCTTATAGATGGGAAACGGGGTGATAAATAAGGTCTTCAGTTCATTATAAGTTCAACAATTTTGACTTTTTTCCCCGAAGAATTAAACATTCTACATTCAAGTGATAAGAGCTTTTAGATAGGCTTCTGAAATTTCCTTTAACATTCATTAAAAATTTAAGCATTGAATATTTGTAAACAATTTATTTCCGGTAGTAAACATTAAATTGCTGATGATATTTTAGTTATTTTTTCAATATCATATTTCATACATTTACAGAAGAAATAATAATGTTACAGCCTTAAAAATTTTTTTTTGAGGAAATAAACAATGAATTGCAAGTTATTCTTCCATTTCTTCGTTTGGGTTGGTTTATTATAATGGGGTTAATTTATTAATTATTTATAAAACGAATAAAATGAAATAATTTGGCCATAAATCGTAAATTTATAATATTTTTTTTCTTTCTCTAAAATGCCATTTGTATCTATACTATCGTAAATCTGTGCTAGAAAACTCTAACAACTATGAAAGTAACATAAATCTAGTAAGAATTCTACAAGGAAGATTTAGACACTAAAAAAAAAAATCCAACACCATATAAAAAATGTTCTTCTCACAAGCCACGCGAACAAATTTTTTGGGTTTTCCACATGGGTTGGCAGCTTTGTAACGTTTAGGATAGCGGTTATTACAATAGCTTATTCCATCACTGTCAGAACAAAGGGGGAAAAAAAGTTGAAAGAGTATTTTTTTAATAATACACCTTTTCAAAAAAAAGCTTAAGCTGTAGGATTACGAAAAAAAAAGATGCTTTTCTTTCTCAATTTGTTTATTGAAAAAAAAAATTTCGAAATCCTGGTAGAAAAATATATATATTCTAAAGTCTTCCCCTCAAATAAGCTATGTCCTTACACCTTAAAGATTTTTTTTGTTCAATTTTTTTCCTTTCTTTGTTAAAAAGTAAACAATTTCATAAGTAATTATACAATGTTTGGTGGAAGGTCTTAGATGAAGAGTTTGATGAGGCTTTAATCAATCTAATTTTGCAGTGACTTAGAAAAAAAAATTCCCTGCCTGTGCTTAGTTGTGTTAAAAAAAATTATGAAAAAAAAATTACAACGGTGTGTCATCTGCAAGCTAATCAAAGCAAAATATACATTATGAAAAAAAAAACACAGAGATTAAGCATTTTCTTCTTGGAAAATGATGCCAAAGAAAAATTTATGGTTTTATTTTCTCCCTGGAAAATCTTGCTGCCACTGATGAAGAAGAAAGTTTGATGTGACTCCAATTATCTTTCTTTTAATAAACTTTAAGATACTGTGTCATAAATTTTGATACACATTAAAACGAGTGCATGAATTTTAGTTAATGTAAAGAATGATTTATTGGATACCTGAATCTGTACATTTAAGGTATTCGACTAAGTTAGAAATCCAGGTTCTCGATTCCATTGGCGATTTTTTAAAATTGTTATTTCTTGTAGTTCAGAATTTCTTCGTTCCTAAACAATTTATTTTTTTAGGAAAACGACGGTCTGACCTATAACCCAGATCACACATTTTACAGCTAAAACTTGTCTTCAAGTTTCTCAAACCTTTTATTTTTACAAATATTCCGCACCATTTATATGATATCTCAAATACTAATACATAAAATTTTCAGCGTGTATTTTAAATAATATGGGCAATAAAGTGAAGCCAATGTTTTATTGTTGGTGGGATAATTTTTCATTTACAGGTGTTTTTAGAAAAAATAAGTAATAAATTTTTGGAAAAAATGCATATATACAAATGTTTTTACCCATAACTTAATACCATAAATGTTTTTACCTTGAATCTCACAATTTTTCTTAGGTTTTGGTTCATTTCATTCATCATTATATTCTATTACTTGTGTGCAAAGAAAAATAGGATTGCTGCATTACAATTTTTTGTAGAATGTTAACCGTTTTGGTTCAATTTCATTAAAATTTACTACAAATTTTCCTATTTCGCAAAATATATTATAATTTCAAATAATGTTGTTGTGTATATAGTATTTTGTATTATAATCGACAATACATCCAAAAACCATATTTTTAAATAGTTTTTTAAAATCCGATTTAAAAAAATTATTCGAATGTAGTCGGATATCGTAAGGTAAAGTAAAAAATATAAGAAAATTTAGAGAACAAATATCTAGTGCTCAAAGAAAAAACCATGAGTATGATTTCATGTCCCGTCTTTCTTTTCCTATTGAGATAAAATTTTAATGAGTATTAATCATACGTTTTCTTTTTATCTGTGTACTTATATGTCGGTTAGTTCATTCATTTAACTGTCTATATTCTTATAAGATGTTCATTTTTTTGGAATCTTATACAGTGTGTGCCAAAATGTACAGTATTGAAACTCTCGCGTTTGAAACAAATGACTGCGTTTGTTAATGAGGCATAGAACCAAAAACACATGTTCAAAGTTGTGAAAAGTAACTTCTGTTGTGCAGTTGTCATTGGAAATGGGTAACGGAGCCAAGACCTTACCACCTGGCCACCAAGGCTCAATAAAGTTAAATTGAATTGCCGTAAGTTAAACATAAAATACATTAATTAAACATCTGCAATCAAAAGTTTCACATATAACTAATATTTATTTTTCATTTATTTGTCTGATAGAAAACCTTGATGGTAAGAAACTGTAGCTTCCAATGGAGCCTATTCTATTCCATAAAAAGAAAAAAATTAAGAGAAATAAAGAAACAAAAGACCCATTTCCTTTCTTGACATATTTCGTTGTCTCTTAATCGATCATTGTATAGAGAATGTATTTAGTTGGTAGAATCTGAGCATCCATTAAAAAATATATTTTAATGTTTTTCTGATATTTTTCAAGTATAAATTGTAATTTCTTAATATACTATTTTTTAACTACCCAATGCCAAGTAAATCATTTGTTCTTTATTTTAAAAACTAATATTAAATATTGAAATACTATAGAAATTATATCTAATCTATTGCTAAATAGTAAAAGGCTTACTTTCAAATTTTTGCTGACAAACCTGAAAAAAATAAGCAAGAAATAACATTTTTTCTAAAAATTTAGAGTTTCCCTATATCGAATTTTTAAAGAATCCATATTTTAGGAGAAATATTAAGGAATACTCAATTTATTTTCTTTAATAAAAATTTTCTTCTGAATGTTTCCATAAACAGAGAAGTGTTATTATTTTGTAAAATAATATTTACTTTTTATAGAATAAAAAACGACTTTCTCTTCTATATTTTTTTTCAAACTCAACTCTGAATAAATGTAGGAGCATTCTTTATATTTCCAAATAAATCCCCCTTTACTTCTTGTGCTACATTTTCTTTCTTCAATTTTGGGACTCATATTGAGCATATGTTTCGTTTATTCTTCAACAATTCATGGGAGATCTATTTGACCAAAACGGTCAAAACAACTTATTTTTAAGCCAATATCCTTTCCTCTTCTGTATATATTCCTCTGTTATTTTATATTTATGCCTTTTATTCTATTTCTTGGTATGCATAAAAGTACAAAAAAAAAACCCCTTACCATCTTAATTTTTTTCTTTTTTTTTCATTTGTACTTTTTGCTTTTTTGTTGTGTATATAATACGATTCATTGGTAATTGTTTCATAGAGATGCAAACTTTCAGCTTTTTTGTTGTGTATATAATACGATTCATTGGTAATTGTTTCATAGAGATGCAAACTTTCAGCTTTTTAAGTCTGCAGCAGAGATAATTTTAAGAAACCAACTACTTTAGACTGAGATATAGGTTAGATGATAATTTTTCATTTTTGAACTGAAAATGCTTCGAAAATAACATTTTAAAAATTAAAAAAACTATTAATATATAAAGATGAAATGGGACTGCTGGTATCAGACCAATTAACATTTATGTGGTTTTCAAATTTCACACATCAAGTTATATCTAGATAATATATAACAACAATACATTATATACAGCACAGTAATAAATTATATAAATTATAAACAGTTTAGCCTAGCCCAACCAATTCATGCTCATGCTAAGTGACCTGCACAGTGTTACCTCTAAATTTTGTGTTCATTTACAAACAGATAATTATGAATACATGTACTAATATTTCTTTTTATCTCTGTCGTATATAAGGGGTATTTATTTAGCTAACAAATTATTATTGCAATTCTCATGCTCATGTTTGCAAAAAATAGAAGACTCTAAATAAGAAAAATCAGCAAACAGTTTCCATAACTAGTTATTAATTTATTCGCATCAAGCATCTACTAAATCTGCTAAAGGAAACTTTTTAAGAAAACAATTTGATCGAATTTTGTGAGTAGCTATATGTGAAGATAGAATAGTCTTTCGTCTATAATTTTGATTGCTTTCTGTTTGCTTTGGACCACAGAGAAATGGAAGATTCCAAGCAAGAAGGATCAGGAAACAGTTTTTTGACTAGTCATCATTTAATCGCATCGAGCCGCAACTCCTGATTCTTATACAAATTCCGATAAGCAATTCCATATCATGGTTACGAATATTTCTTAAAGAAAATAAAAATTATTTTCTTATAAAATTACTATTTTCACAAGAAACAAGTTGGATCTCTGCATGATCGTTAAAAATAAATTTACTCTGCTATTGATCGCTCATAATCCACGAGAACATCTACTTTCTTGACATCCAAGCATGCAAGAAATCGTTCCACTAATAACTTTTAAGACAACAGGAATGTGTTGCCATCTGGGGTTAGAAAGGGAACTAATTCCCTCAATTAGAAATGCAATAAACATAATCACATCTCTATTATTATACACTAAAACTTAGAGAGAGAGAGTTTAAATATCCGTCGACGTGTAGTTTTCGTAACTGATGTAACGTTCCGAAAATAATCCAGCGTTATAAAAAGCGGTTCTGAAATCAGGGGTCTTACTTAAAATGTAGATCAGCCCTTCAAAAATAAGTTCATTTCTGTAAAAAGAATAAAGAAAATGAAATGTATTTTATTGCGAATTAAATAAATATTAATATATTAAATAAAATACATCAGATAATATTTATTTGCTCCATGTATCGCTTATAAACGATTTGTTTTTCCACACTACACTGTTTAATCGTGTCCCAGGAATTTAAAATCTCCCTGTATTATGGAGTTTATTTCAAATATATTGCATGTGGTTTGAAGTGCAATGACACTTTCGACATTTCCAACTTCCCCAATCAAGGATTCGTTATTTCCCAGATGACTTCGAGATTTCATTTTCCGAACACGGAAATATTACAGTTGAATCCCTCACACATCCTTTCTGGACACAATCGTAGATAACCCACGTGGACATGGGCGTTTTTTCTGCAATAAACAAAAAAAAATATGGCAGTCTATTTGTTGACAAAATGAATTTCTTATCTGAAGAAAACAATCCTAACCAACTCATTTTAGAAAATTAAATAACACAAAATGACGGTTTCTGTTTGGTCAACAGCGAGCAGAAAATAAAATTATAGACGAAGACTTCTTCATATATATAGCTACTCAATGCTATCAAATTGTTAGCTTAAAATGTTTCCTTTAGCAGATTTATTGTGCGGATTAAACACTTAAAATTCGAAACGTTCATTATATATATATATAATGAACGTTTATATTATCCATCCATCCGTTTATATTATATTATCCATCCATATATTATCCATATTATCCGTTTATATTATCCATCCATCCATCTATCTTATGTACATAAGTGCTGTACATAAGTTATTGTTATATAATATCTAGATATAATTTAATAAATGTAAGTTGAACACTACTCGGTTTTCGGAAAAAAGTCAGAAGAACATTTTTATAAAGGAAAAAGAAATATTGTTTCTTAAAATTTTCACTACAACTTGGATTCGTTAAAAAATCCGATATAGGAAAACACAAAATTTTTATAAAAATACAATATTGATTCTTTCTTATTTTTCAGGTTATGTCAACAAAAATTCGAAGTAAGTCCCTTCTTGTTTAGTAGCGATATGATTTTTATAGAATTTAAATATTTAATATAAGTACTTAAAGGGAAAAACAAATTATTTACGAGGTACTAGCTACTTAAAAAATAGCATCTTAAGAAATTACAATGTAAAGTTGAAAAACATCAGACAAATATAAAAATAATTTTGTGAAATTGATGCGCAGAATATACCAACTAAATATAATCCCTGTACAATGATCTATTAAGAGACAACGAAATATGCCAAGAAATAAAATTAGTCTTTTGCTTCTTTATCTCGATGAATTGTTTCTTTATTCCTAGGAATCTCATTTTATACACAGCAGATGAGAAAAATAGTAAAAATACAAATGAAAAAAATTGTAATGGTAAGTTTTTTTTTTGTACTGTTATGAATATCAAGAAATACTTGAATAAAAAGTGTAAATATAAAATAAAATAGGAATATATACAGACGGGGAAAGGAGATTGGCTTAAAAATAAGTTGTTTTGACCGTTTTGGTCAAATATCTCTCTCATGAATTGTTGAAGAATAAACGAAACATATGCTCAATATGAGTCCCGAAATTGAAGAAAGAAAATGTAGCACAAGAAGTAAAGGGGGATTTATTTGGAAATATAAAGAATGTTCCAACATTTATTCAGAGTTGAGTTTGAAAAAAAATATAGAATAAGAGAAAGTCACTTTATAATATATCGAAAGTAAATATTATTTTACAAAATGATAACACTTCTCTGTATTTGAAAAAAAAATAAGGAAGGAAATTTTCACCAAGAAAAGTAAATTGATTATTTCTTAAAATTTTCGCTAAAATATCAATTCTTATTCAAATTTAAATGTGTAATTATACAAATTTAATTACTTTTTAATTCAAATTTTTTCTTTTGTATTATTTATTTCTAATTTATAGAATAAAAAATGCTTCCACTAAAATCATAGAGTTTCACGATATTTGTATCTATATTATGCAGATTTTTAATTTTTTCACTTAACTTTTTTATTTGAAACTAAATATTTAATGAACACATGTTAGCATAAGAGTCTGCAATATGACTAAATACAAGAATAGATAATTTTATGCTGAACTTTTAAAGAAGTTTCAAACTTCCTTAAAAAATGTTTAAAATTTTTTTTTTCCAATATAAGAATTTTTTTTGCTTATTTGGATGTCCATAGCCTTTAGAAAATTCTACAAATGTGAAATCGAATATCAAATTAACTAAGCCGATTTTTTTAAATTTCAAATTATTCACCATCTTAAAGAAACGTTTTTTTACGTCAGTATCGTTTGCTAATTATTTTGCTCATTTTGTCATTCTAGAAAAAATAAAATCATTGATGTATTTGTTGAAAAGTATCTCTCATAATCAAACAGAAAATTAAGCAAAGTAGAATATCTCTTTTAATATGCTTAAAAATATTAAAAAAAAACTAAAACAATACAGTCAAACATAAAATAATTTTTAACCAGGTATATTTAAACTTTTATGTTTTTATACAAAAAAAAATCATTCGAAGGAAACTCTGTAAACTTAAACTCTGTTCCAATACATTGAAAACGAAATATTTTGGTTTGTCTACCTCTATTTACTTTTAAAATTAAATCGAAATTAGGTAGTAATGATATTGTACACGAACAAAATGTATTTAATATTATTGCATTGCTAGTGGGTAAAAATTCTAAAGTTAGTATTTTTAAAATATTTATACATCCTAAATATTTTTATTAAAAAAATTAATAGGAATATTTTATCTGAGATAAGATTGACACTAGAAAAAACATGTCTAAAAGCAAGTCTGAGTAATAATGTGATCTGAAATTATTAAGAAAATATAAAAAGATCTGAATAAGTTTTAAATAAAGCTCAAATTCAATTACAAAACAGTGTTTGGAGAATGTTTTCTGTTTGAGAAATAATTTGTAATAAATTAGATAGCTGTAGATACAGTGGTTTGTATTTAAAGATGTTTTAACAAATATTTAATTTGAATGAATGTTGAAATTTTGAGCTAATACTTCATCATGCTTGCTACACATTAGAGCTAATTTATCGTTGTATGAAAATCATATTAAAATGCATATATATTGTCGCTAATTTGTTCCATGGAGATATTGAGAATTAAAAAAAATTCTATTTAATTATCTTTCTATTCTAAATTCCAATAATCTTTTCAAGAGATTTTCAAAAAATATTTTACAAGTTATGTTTTTTGTTTCCTTTTTTTTAATGCACAATTGAAATAATTTTACTAGTTAAATTCCTCGAACTTATTTGAATATTAATAGTTTCAACACAAAAGCGAAGTACTCTTATTTTGTCTCTTAAATAGATTTCAATTATTATCCTGTCGATACTGCTACGTTCAGTGGTAACGGGGTGGTCGGCTGTATACAAGAAGAAGAGTTCAATTATTTCAATATTAATAGTTTCAACACAAAATATGAAGCACTCGTATTCTATCTTTTAAATAGAGTAATGACAACTGACTCAAAACACTGAAAGGAAGTTAAAAAAAAAGGAATAAGTAACAAAGGCGCGAAAGACATTAAATCCTTCTACCCAAGGGAGTTATTTTTGCATCCAATTCACATTACAACTTCCCACACGAATTTAATTGCATCTCATACAAATCATTTTTCGGGTATTGTTGGGCCGCTATATTTTGGTTTTTTTCCCTCATTAATCAGTCACTGTAAATTGCTTTTGAGCGAAAATAAAACAGAAATGTGTGTGTTCTATACTTTGAATCGATTCAAAACAATTTCCTTATTAAAATAATATTTTTTTCACAGCTTTGAACCGACCGACTCCATACTTCAAGTTCTCTGGTATTCAAAATGTAAAATCGATTAGAATATGGACAAAAGACATTAGCTCCATTCGTTCAGTCATTAAAATCGATAATTTTTTTTTGGATCCCTCTTCTGCCGTTGGGAAATTATTTGAAAAACAGTTTTCTAATGAGATCTTATGTCTAGAATAAAGTTTTGTTTTCTGGAACAATCTAGAGTAAGGTATCGGAAAGAGGAGGTTTTACGTTCGTAAACTGGTTTCGGTTATTGAAATTCTTCTATGACAATGGTAAGAAAAGAATGAAATTCAAACTCCATCATAGATATCCCTGTAGGGTGAGAAGAAAGAAGAAAAAAAAAAAGAGTACAAACGATAACGATGACACATTTTATGAAGATGGAATCGATAATTTGAATAAAATGCCTTTCTGAATCCATGAGGTTAAAAAAAGTTTCACGGTTACTTTCATAAATATTTATTGATGTATTGTATTCCGAATTTTCTTTAAATGCATTGATCATTGTTAAGAAAGATTTTATCAATCCGTATCAGATATTTCTGCCGAAGAGATATTGTTCATCTGATATATTTTCCTCTCACTTTTATGCATTCATCGCCATTTTGATTAAAAATTGTTTCTTGTAGAAAAAAAAAAATAAAGCCTTCAAGATTGTGTTGCTTTCAAGTATTTGTTTAAAGGAAAATGAACGATTCGAAAGCATTCATATTATAAATACTGATCTTTATGAAAAAAATTTAAATTGTTTTTGACAGTTTTAAGACACATTGAGTTTGAATAGATATTTATTTCAGGAAAACAAAGTCCAAATATTGAACTTTATTTTTAAGACATCATTTAAAATATGCTTAGAGATAATATTAAAGAATGCACCAAAAAAGTTATATTTTTAGAACATTATTCTAATAATTTCCATTATCAATATAGGAATATCAGAAAAAATGTTTACTATATTAAATTTTCCTTATTATAGGAAATCATATAATTTCAAATTGTCTGAAATATGTGATATACAAATAATATCATCTCACTATATATTTTTTTTATCTCGGAAAATTGCATATCTTATCTAATTTATAATAAGCCATTTCTTTGAATCTTTTTGCTTATCCATACAGAAAGAATATTAAACATTTTTAATTTGAGAATAATAAAAATTCCACAATTTGGTGCCACAAAAAAGTTAAAAATTAGAGTTTAAGATCAAATTCGATGATAATCCATGATACTATTTCTAACAGGAACGTTATTGTTAAAGATGCCAAATAAGCTCAAGATATATAATAATTAAACATTGATTATTAGTTGATTATCAAATGATTTCCTAAAATAATTGCCATTAAGCTCTGCAACACGTCATGTATCCTCCAGTATTGGATTTTTAAACAATAATTAATAATTTTATTTCTAAAATCATTGATTATTTTGGGGAAGAAATAAACTTTATTATGCAAGAAAATGGAATTTGCTATTGATTGACAAAATGAATAAATCAGTAAGTAAATATAATGTCTTATTTATTTTAAAAAGTTAATAAATTTTAATTAATATAATCAAGAATCATTTCTGATTATTTTTTGCTGTATATAAAAGCGTTTCTACTTAAATATTCCTCAATGAAATAATGGATACACAGTGATACAAATCTATGCTTAAGTACGAAGGCTGACTAGGAAATATTAATGGTAATACCGAGTACACAGCAGAATAACTCCCATTAAATGCACCTCATGCTCCAACACCCCACCCCACCCCTTCATCACCAGGGAAATGTCCTGATATCTGAGATGCTCGTTAACTAGGACTGTCTTTTCCTAACGATGGCGGACTGGAAGACCAAACATTAACATTTTGACCTTTCACCCTGAAATTCGAGAGTTCTTCCTCTTTAAGGTATCCGCCTGCGTTAAAAACATTGGTTATCGACCACATTGGCGATTTTTTTTAATATTGTTATTTCTTGTAGTTTAGACTTTCCATTTTCCAAATCAGTTTAGCTTTTTTAGGGAAAGGAAGACCTGACCTATTATCCAGGGTCACAAATTTTTTCAAATAAACCTTGTGTTTTGCTTCAATTTTGTCAAAACCAATATTTTTAATAATTTTCCACCATTAACATGATTTCTCAGAAACTAATCGAGGTATTTACATAAAAATGTCAGCGAGGTATTTAAACAATATGGGCAATGAAATGATCCCAAATTTTGATTGTTGGTGAAATACTTTTTTATTTATAGGGGCTTTTAACAATATTAAGTTGTGAATTGATGAAAAAAATGTAGATATACGTATACATTTACCCATAACTTCTTTGAATCGCAAGCTTTTTCTTAGATTTTGGTTTAACTCATTTATCATTATATTCTATAACTTGTGCGAAAATAAAAATAAAGATAATTGAATTACAATTTTGTAGTTAAATTTAATTCAAATTTACTAGAAATTTTATTATTTCTACAAATATATTATATTTTCAAGTAATTTTGTTGCATTTATATATTTTGTATTATCTTTGGCAATATATATAAAAACATTAGTTTTAAATATTTTTTTTAAAAATCCAATTTTTCAAAAATTTTCTTCAAACTTAAGGATAGACAAGACCAAACAATTATTCTTGAAACATAATTACAAATATCCACTTCCAATTGTGACTTTTCGAGTGTTAAAAGACATTACTCCAAACAATTCTCACTAAGTCACGAAATCTCTTTTCTTCTCGACTTCTTTTTACTCATAATGTGATTGCAAAAGTCATCGAGTATTTGTCATAAATAAATAATTCGGAACAAAAGAACAAACATCCCCTAACTATAACCGGCGTCCTGTCATTAAGCCCGTGTCTTGAAATTCGAAATCATTAAAACCTCTAAAACAGATATAATCGCTGCCCCGAAATGATCGGTTATTAATTCTCGTTTTAGTGCGCCAATTCAATTACGCCAAGAATACTACTCGTCCCAAGAGCCCCTCTACGTGTTTGTATTGGAGTCATTAAGAAACCCCCCTTGACTTTTCTTAATGAAGGTTTAAGAACAAAATAATATAATCGAGATTGTTTGAAAGTTGCCGTTTCTTCGACGCGTTACGTGACGTGTGTTTCTCTCGAACGAGGGTGGAAGTAAAATTAATCTTTTGGGGATTGGGACGGTGTATTCGAAATGATGTTCTGCGTAATGGCACCTTCTAAGAATTTAATGAGTTGTTTGTGTTTTTGACACCCCCTCGCGCGTGAAGTTTTGAATGTAATGAGAAGAGCTATAATAAGATAAGCTTATCATGAAGAATCTTCAATTTTAATTAAAATTCAATGGGAGGGTAATGCTATAATTTGAGAGATGTCGAGATTAGTTATGTGAAAGAGAGGTATTAATAGGAACTCTTTATTAATATTTCATTCATTATTTAATATATAAATAATGAATGAAATCTTAAAATAATCTTTATGTGTTAATATTATAATAAAATAACCTTTAAAATGATTTTATACTGCAACGGCATCTTTTTTTATAAAATCTTAGTTTTTTTTGTTTTTTTTTAAATCTTATTAATAAAATAATTGGTACTGATTAAGTCTAATGGTTTTAAATTTTATACCTAAAAAACCCTAAAAAAGTAGAAAATGAATAACAATAAAAAAGTAGAAAAAATAATTTTATAATTAAAAAATATTATAAATTTTAGATAAATTTCATTTCAAAGTACCCTTGTATTTTTATATATTTTGTTACTCTATAATATTCGTTGTGAAATTTCTGTTTTATAGTGCATTGAAAAGAAATTACAAAATATTATTTAAAATATAGTATTTATTCATTACTTTATTTATAAATAATGAATGAAATCTTAAAATAATATTTATGTATTAATATAATAATGAAATAATTTGATATTACAACTGCATTTTTTTATAAAAAATTTGTTACAAAAATTTGTTTTCCTTATTTATATAATTTATTAATAAAAAAATTGGCATTGATTCAGCCTAATAATTTTGACTTTTACACCTCTGACATAAATAATTGTAATAAAGTAAAAAAATGTAATTAAAAAAATATATATTTTTATCAATTTCGTGTAGTACCTTTGTATTTTGTATAACATTCATTGTGAAGTTTTGGTTTAATACAGCATTGAAAAAAAGTACAAAATATTGTTTCAAAAATATTATTTTCTGTCATTTATTTACATTGGACATATTAGTGTTTTTCATAAACTATTTTCTGCAAAATAATTCATAGACTGAAAGCAAAATAACTACAATTTGATGCGACATTTTGTTTCTGTACTCAGGGGCTTATAGCCGTTATGCCAATATTTCTCTTAAAATTTTCAAAGATTAAGCTAGAATTTAAAATTCATTTACAAAATAATACAATAAATAGATCAGATAATCTACAGAAATCAGAATAGTACAGAAATTCCGACAATTATCGTAGAAATAAGAGTAGAATGGAAAATCTATAGAAATTGTTTTTACAAGATTTAAAAATTAAAATAAAGAACTCTTTGTCACATAATTAATCAAAGAATATAGATTGAAAATTTAAAAAATTAAATTTTCAGATTCTAATTCTAATACATTTGAAGACTTGCTCTGTTTCATTTTAAATTCATCAAAAAAAGAAAAAAATTTGCTATTCATTATCCATGGCTATCATTTATTCTTAAAAAAGCAATTCTGAACTAAGCAAATATGATTATACAGAATGATCTAGAATTATTTACTTGCCCTTGAAGGTGAAAGTTGAGAATTTGAAAAAAAAAATTCCATACATTTATTTTTTAAAACAATTAAAGGTTTTACTTTTTCACCTTCATTTTTTAATCGCAAATAAAAAATCTACCATAAAATAAATTTTTGTTTTCTGTGCCTGGAACCAAAATTGATCAATGTTGGTACTTAAAGTGCAATCAAACTGTTCATTTAATTAAACTATCGAGAAGGAAAGAATATGCTCTTTCTCTCTGTATGCGTGCTGTCAATGTAATTACCCTGTTCCGAATGAGTATAGGTTAAATTGATTAATCAATCAATCACATTGGCTAGTAACTATCCATACTAACCAATTATTCAAACTAAAATTACCCACACTCACATATATGCAACCTGTTATTAGATAATAATGATGAATAGCAACATCAACAGTGAAGCACGCATTTCTACCAGCCTTATAGGTATAATTTTAACATAATTAAGCAGTTATATCTTTTTATTAGAAGATATATCTGATTTAAGTTACTTGTATATGTAACTACTTCCTTTCAATGCTGCATCAATAATAATCTTTCCATAATAAATTAGTTCATGGCATAGCTTAAATACAAAGGCGAGTTATGAAAGCTAATTTTTTGCTGCAGATCAGGTGCTATTTCGTCTAATTCCTTTCCAAAACGATAAACAATAAAAGTGCTTTTAAAACGGTCCCTTTTTCATCTTTCTACCTTTTTAATTGATTCACAGCTTGGATATCACCATGGATTTAACAAAGAAAACAATTTCTTTATTTACTTATAATCTGTTTGCTCATATATATATATATATAAATGAGTGAAATCTTAAAATAATCTTTATGTAATAATATAATAATAAAATCATTTTATATAACAGCAGTATCTTTTTTATTAAAAAAATTTTGTTTTTATGATTTATAAATATTATTTAAAGAATAATTGCCTCTGATAAGCCTAATTGTTAAAAATTTCCCACCTTTGACATAAATAACTATAATTAAAAATATAAATTTTAGATAAACTTCATGTAAAAGTACCCTTGTATTTTTATATATTTTGTTACTCTGTAATATTTATTGTGAAATTTCTGTTTAATACAGCATTGAAAAAAATTACAAAATATTATTTCAAATATATTATTTTTCTGTGATTTATTTACATTGGACATATTAGTGTTTTTCATAAACAGCTTCCTGTAAAATAATTCATAGACTGACAGCAAAACAACTACAATATGATGCAACATTTTGTTTCTTTATTCAAAGGCTTATAGCAGTTATGCCGATATTTCGCTTAAATTATATATATATCCTTAATTTAACTCAAAGTATATTATTTGTAATATATGTCATATTTTTGCTATTGTAATAGTATTTCATGACTACAAATAAAATAAAAATTAAATCAGAAATTTTGAAAATTTGCTGTTCTTTTCTTTCATAATTAAAAATAATTTGTTGTAAATTAAGAAACATTTTCTCAATTGCAGCTTTAAAGAATTAACTATTTTTATTTTGGAATTTTTTCCATGTAAAAAGATTTGCACACTCGCTGTATTTTCTGTTATTGCATTAGTTAAATTATGCATTTTCTGTTATTGCATTAGTTAAGCATTGCGGCAGTTTCTTTTAAGAATGATCTATTTCCACTTCAGTCTGAGCTTTCCCAATCTTTCCGAACATCCGCCAGATGGCGGGACGAGATCTCTGACTCGCAGTAATTCGAAAGTAGCAATCAGTCAGTGCAAATAACTATAAATAGATATTTTAATTTCAAAAATAAATATTTTTTTTCCGACCGAAATCCCAATTCCTTGAACTTATTTCGAGAGGTTAAATAAATATAATTCCAGTCTTATCGTGATAAGCAAAGAATTCTGTGTGGCGAAGAAATAAATTTTTATTTAAATAGAAGAATCTCCTTTTTTTAACCAAGATTTTCTGTTCTGCTTAGCCAAGTGGGATAACTTTGTTTTCAATACACATCACTGCTTACGATATTATAAGCGTTTACAGAATAAGTTAAGCTATTTTATTTGGGTAAGAATAAATGCATTCGATGAATTTTTATTTTACATCTGTAAGGAAACTGTAATTGAATGTATAACTTTCTTCTTTTAAATGCATTATTTAGCCTATTTATATCATTATTTTATTTGAAATGAATCTTATTTAATTTCCTTTGAAATAATAAAATCTAGCAATCATAAGTTATTGAAAAGTCAAATGTTAAAGCGTTATAGAAATTTTGGAGGACATATATCTATTTTATTTAATGTTTTTACTAACAAAGGTTTTGACTTCATGTATATATACTTCATGATGGTGCAGGAGTTTGGGCACGAACGGACCTTTCGATGATGTCACATAAATGCTCGATGGGATTCATATCGGGCGATCTAGGTGGCCAGATCATGCGCTGGAATCGTCCGGAATGTTATTCAAACCAATCGCGAACAGTTCTGGTCCAGTGACATGGCGCATTGTCATCCATAATTATCCCATCGTTGTGTGGGTACGTGAAGTCCATGAATGGCTGCAAGTGATCTGCAAGCAGCTGAACATAACCATTTCCAGTCAATGATCGGTTCAGTTGCAGCAGAGGACCGATTCCATGCCATGTAAAAAACAGCCCACACCATTATGCAGCCACCACCAGCTTAAACAGTGCCTTGCTGACTGTTTGGGTCCATGGCTTCGTGGGGTCTGCGCCACACTCGAACTCTACCATCAGCTCGTAACAACTGAAATCGTGACTCATCTGACCACGCCACGGTTTTCCACTGGTCTAGGGACCAGTCGATATGCTCACGAGCCCACGAGAGTTGCTGCAGGCGATCTCGTGCTGTCAGTAAAGGCAATCGAGTCGGTCTTATGCTGTCATAGCCCAAGGAAGACAAATTTCGCCGCACAGTCCTATTGGACACGTCCCTCTTACGCCCCACATTGATTCCTGCAGTTATTTGACGAAGTGCTGCGTAGCTATTAACATTGACCATTCTACACAGACGTCGGCGGTCTCGGTCGTTAAGTGCAGGTGGTCGCCCACTGCGCTGTCCATGATGGGATGGGATGCCTGAAATTTCCTACTCTCGGCACACTCTTGATACTGTGGATCTCGGAATGTTGAATTCACTAACGATATCCGCAATGGAATGACCCATGCGTCTAGCTCCAACTATCATTCCACGTTCAAAGTCTGTTAATTCTCGTCGTGCCACCATAAATCACGAAAAACCTGTTCACATGAATAACTTGAACACAAATGAAAGCTCTGGAAAACGAACTGCGCATTTATACTTTTCACTGCGATACTACTGCCATCTGTATATTTGCATATTGCTGTTCCATGACTTTTGTCACTTCAATGTGTATATATATAAGCAAGCATATATATTAGTCTGTAACTCACAAGCATATATATTATTCTGTAACTTTCCAGACTTTCTTACAAAATGAATTATAAACAAAGTTACTATAGAAAAATGTTTTAAAATATAGAATTTGCTCATTATTTCTAAATTTTTTTGTAAAAGCCTAAACATTTCAAAACTAAATGATTAAAACAAACGCGTAGCCCATATTTGAATTCCATTAAATGGCTGTTATAACAAAAATAAAAATATAAAAGCTTCCAAACATCAAAATTTGCAAAAAATAATTAAAGCAAGCATCTTTGATACGGAAAAAAAGAAAAGAAAAAGAAAAACACTATGAAAACCACATTAATGATTTCGATATAATAGATATGTTTTTTTGCGATAAATATTTTAATTTATCAATTTAAATAGTGGAAATGAAGTGGATTGAACCAACTTGACGTGGAATGGACTATTCATTCCACTTCCAACTTGAAGTGGAATGAAAGGCTTCATCGTAGAATGTTATATCTGTACAGCGGTTGTTCAAGCAACAGCACAAGTTCATATACAGCTGCAAGAATATTTCCTGAAACTTGTTTTGTTATTCATTTTATGTTATTTCTCGTTTGTTTTAGAATATTTTTATAATTTCTCCTGAAATTTGATTTGCTATTAATTTATTTTATGCTATTTCTCGTTTTTTTTCATGATACTCTTATAATTTCAGTATCTTTCTGAACCTTGTAGATTCATGTCATTTTTCTTGTGGGTAAAAAAAAAATTGTATGTTTACTTCCTTAAATAAAGTCTGAAGTTGAGATGATCGACAGTCAGCTTTTTCTACTTCAATTAAAAACACGGTTTCTCTAAGCGAAATTCATCTACGTAACAATATATATTCTGTACACGTTTGGCAAATTTTTTCAATGCTTAATTATCTTGATCAAATCTTATTTAATTAGTAGTTACATGCACTTTAATATCTTAATCAAATACTCAGCCGTATACGTTGCTGCTTGCTTCGTGGCTTCATTAAAATATTCCAAATTAAACTTTTCTGTTTAAGCTATAGAAAATATACAATCTTTAAGATTCTAATCTTCTATTCTCAGAAGACTTGAAAAGAATATTCTCTCAAACGGAACGATTACCCCGTACTGAACAAAAGTGTCGTCACTGGAACAATTGCAACCCTCTGAAGTCGTTTAAAAATCACTAGACAATAAGAGACGACTGGAGTGTTTAAAGCAAATTCAAACAGATAACTCCCACAATACCTATCAGTCACACTCTTCTTTAGAATGCTCCTGCTTCTCAATGAATAAACAGTTTAATTCCTGCCTCTTGCTCTATTCAGTTTGTCTCAACCCTTATCAGTCTTTCTTTTAGTTTTTCCCTTCTAGTGTTGTCACTTCTTGTTACTGAGTGATACTGGGAAAAAGAAAACGCTATAAAAATGGAGTTCACCATCGATTTTGTGCTTTCTTTGTCTGTTTAAAAAATATGGAATCGCACTGGACTGTGTATCAATAAAGACACTTTCACGCGTTACTGTCAAAGAGAAGAATGACATTCAACATTTATTGAATTTCTTTTTTAAAAAAGGAATAGTTTTCGTATTTGGTGGTGTAATGTTTTTTTCATCCATTATGTTTCACTGGTAGTCTATTGAGTAGCGTCGTTGTTGGGTATAAAGGTTTTTATTATGAAAACCACTCACCTGTTCCATATTGTTTGAAGGATCATATTCCATATTCTTTTCATCCTATTTATTTTACTAGCAGTATTTTCAAAAGAAAATGATATTTTTTATATGAAAATAAATAAGATTTCTGTGAATTATTTTCTTTATGTATGGGAGAAAGATCTGCATGCGAATGATGTTTGGTAATAAATCATAAATGTAGTAAAAGAAAAAAAATATTTATCAGTTGAAAATATGTTTCTTGGTACCATTTCTGAAAAATAATATATATATACAGATGAAACCAGAAACAGTGTTATGTATTTTTATATACATTTTTTTTCTGATATATAATATCTTTTTAATATGTATTTTTATATAAGCGCCGACACAATAGATAGCTTTTCATTATCCTAATCATTACTAGTTGAATTATAAAGATTATGATTGTTTTTCAAAGTTGAAATTCACTTAAATATTAAGATGTAAGGTTGTAATTGATTTTTCATTTGATTCTTGTTGCAATATAGTTTCAATGTATTCTACTCTACTCAAAAAATTATGCTCTTCTACTTAAGAATCATTAGAAATTTAATGCATTAAAAACCGCACTATTTATCAATCGATAATTTTATCAAAACTTTTGTTCATATTAATGATATTGTCGGGTTGTGCGTATTCCAAAACATTCATTTTAGTATTTCATTACTGTTACAATAATAAATTACAAATTTAAAACTAAAAATTAGAAAATAAACAAAGCAAGATTCTGTTTCTGTTTTCGATTTCATCTTTAAATAAATGTACATATGTTAACCAAAAATATAATTGATTTTCAAACAAATAGACAAATTTATTTTAATCTTTTTAACTTGAAAAAACAAGAAACTTTAAAAAAAGAAGAAAACACTTCTTTTATAAAGAGAGTAAATGTGCTCAAAGAGGAGAAATTCGTTAAAATTACGGAAATGCAATTATTTCATAAGTTGGGAAAAGTCCATATTATGACTAGCACAAAAGGCTTCCTAAAAAATGAATTCAAACACGTTGTATACTTAAGCATTTTTCATCTAGATGAAAAATTTCATGCTTCACCTAGCTATTCAATGAGATAACTAATGATAAACCTTTAAATAGAAAAATAAACAATGTCAGAATTATTTTTTAATTAATTGATCATGAATAGCTAAAATCTCTCGAAACATACATTTTATTCCTATTGAGGGGGATTAATTGATAAGTAATAAGGAAAAGCAGACTGATTTATTATTGCTAAATTAGTTAAACAGTTATTAAATTATATTAGTTAATTATGCATCTACAAGCAAAGGAATAAAGCCTGTACAAACACACACATACATGCATACACATACACACACATACATGCATACACA